>PVJI01000946.1:0-211847 GCA_004026765.1 Micronycteris hirsuta | reverse complement strand
TGTAGCTCAGTGGATTGAGTGCGGGCTGGGAACCAAAGGGTCCCGGTTCGATTCCCAGTCAGGGCACATGCCTAGGTTGCAGGCCAGGTCCCCATGAGGGCCATGTGAGAGGCAACCATACATTGCTGTTTCTCTCCCTCTCTGTCTCCCTCCCTTCCCCTCTCTCTAAAAATAAATAAAAATAAAATCTTTAAAAAAATATATATATGCTCAAATCTGATACAGCTAACGTAAGTAAAATGTACAGTTGCCTGACAGTCATATTCTCAAATGACCACCTCGACCCTGTAGCGCCAAAGTAGAACCCATGAGAAAAGCAGTCCAGCATCTCTACAATATACGCCCTTAACAAGGAAACCTGAATGTCTTTGACACTGATTAGGATTTTTTTCCTATTATCTGTCATGTCAAATTTGCCTGAAATAATTACTTACAGTAGTTTAGTGCCAATCACTCTTAACCTTATGCTTCCCTGATTTACCATTAAGAACAGCCATGGGGTGTTAGAAAACATGTCTATTTATATACCGATTGAATATATCAAGCAACATCTCTGTTCACTTGATTTGTTTTCAGGTTTCAGGTGGCTAAGGGAACAAAGAAGGCTCTCATAGATATCCATAATTTCCTAAGTCTTGCAAAATCATTTCTGGTAAAATCTACAGAGAGGCAAACTTCCTGGGCTGGAATGACCGGCTCTTTCTCCATGAATTTTCAGATAGAATTCTGGCCGTACTGACCGCCGTTATTTGGTGGTGACCTATGTCCTGTTAAGTAAATCATCATGCAGAAAGAATGTAATGTGGAAAAGATGAATTTGGGGAATGCTTTTTAGACAATTTAGTTAAATTCAAATACGTCATGGCCTATAATAAAAGCCACAGACACCTAATTTGCTGTTTAGGGGCACATCATTTTATGTGGCAAATTTTTGTCTTGAGATTCATGGAAAGAAACAAAATATAAAATAGAAAACTAACAAAAAGTATGACACAAAGGCAAAAAAAAAAAATACTCAACAGCCCGTTGTGCTCATAGATCAGTTTTTACATTACACAGAACGACCAGGCACCTTCGTGGGTGTCCCCATACTGAGCCTTGTCCCACAACCCTGTTGCCCAAGGGCAAAAAGGATCCTCAAAACATGTCTGTCTGAAAAAAGTGAAAAACCACCAAGAATAAATTCTTTTATATTCCCCAAATGTAACTGGTTCTTAAAACTTCAGCAGCCAATTAAAATGAATGACATTAATTTTAGAGACTCTGCTATTACAAAAATGCCTCACTTTTCAGGGTTAAAATGTATAAACATCTCTGCCATGTTACAGAATTATACAATATTTTACAGATTTTGATTTTCATTTAAAATGTAAAAACTGACTATTCCAAAGAACATCAGAATCATTTTACCCCTGAATGAAAAATATAGGATTATAGATTCTCTAAAAGGTACAATCTGGCACAGGGCTGGAACTGAGCGTTGGCATGCATTTCCTTGAACCTAATGAACTATGATTTTGTTTGCAACTATATATTTTCAACCACAAAACTTTATTGTACCTCAACTGAATATTATGGTTTAATAGTTTCATCTAAGTATTAAAAAAATTTTCTGGCTAAAAGCCAAATTCAAAACTTTTTTTGTACAATAACATATCTATTTCTAACTCCTGGCCTGCCTCTCCCGCTGGACCCCGTCCCTGACAGACATCTGTACTTTGTAACCCTCCCTGTGCTCTGGCTCTGAAGACACTCCGGGTTTTGGCCCAACAATCCTTTTCAGTTTGAATTCATCAGCGTGAGAATCACAGGACTGGAAAGGACTTCGGGAGGTCACACAGACATCAACTCGCTGCTCTGGACAAGACTAACTCCAAGCCGTGAAGACAAATGGTGTTTAAAGACTTGTACAGAAGATTTTAGGATTTCTCTCATCAACATAGGAGTGCTTAACATGCCTCACTGTTAGAAAATGTTTTGTGATATAGTTTTCATTTTATAAAAATGTTATTTGGCAGACATCACAGCTTTCTGTAAAATGAACTACCATATAGCTTATATTTTTAGTCCATTAAAAGGAGAGTTAAGACTAAAATAAATTATAATTAGCTGGGCTCCAGTGGTCCAGCATTGAGGCAAGGGAAGCACTTAGGTTATATGACACTGACGTCGCTTTACTGATTGTCATTCTCACTCAGTTTGGTCTTTAGTTTAACCCACCGTATCTACTTCTACAACACATATAAATCAGAATATTTTCTAGGCTATTTTTTCAAGAAAAACTCCTAAAACTAGCATAGCTGAGTTACTTACTAGCTATATGACCCTGAGCAAGTTCTACCTGAGTCGTTTATCTATTACATTATAATGATGATATGGAATGCACGGATTTGGGGAAGGGCAAATGAAAAAATGTAGGTAAGCTGCCAAGCAAAAGTTCTGGCACATAGAAACTGCACAATAAATGCAAGTGGCCTCATCTCTCTTAGTGTTAAAGGAATCACTGAATTTAATTTCTGAGGGCGGGAGGAACTGCTAATGCTATAGTACACACTGATGGATGCTGAAACTGATGTATAAAAGGTGGATGGGGGACTATAAAATAATGGATCAGACAGACACCACCTGATCAATTTTAAATTGCTAAAAATGAAGTGAGCAACGTGTGTGCCTCCTGTTATGATGAAATAGAAAGACTGTTGTAACATTTGGGAAGTGTCCCCCCCCCCCCACAAAAGCAACTGAGCTCTATAATAACTACTAAATTACAGAAAATTAGAGAATAGAGAAAATGTTAAATAACATTATAAGGACAAATGAGCCAAAATACAGAATGTAGGAAATTCTACAGATCAAGTGATCCAATTTCTCCAACAAATAAATGACATGGGAGGAAAAAGAAAGGTGGAACTGTTACAGATTATGAGAGACATAAGAACTATCAGTCAAAGGTAATGTGTGCATCTCAGTGGCTTCCTGATTCAAACAAACCAACTCTCAAAAACATTTCTGAGACAATAAGGGAGAAGTAAATATAGACTACTATATGTTATTAAGGAATTATTATTAATCTCATTGGCTATAATAGATACCGAAGTTATGTTTAAAAGTATTTACCTGTTAGCAACGCTTACTTTAGTATTTATGGTGAAGTGATATAATATCTGGGACTTCTTTTAAAATATTCCAGGAAAACAATAATAGCACCAGCAAGTTCTGGCTGGGTAGCTCAGTTGGTTAGAGCATCGTCCCGATATGCCAAGGCTGCAGGTCCAGTCCCCGGTCAGGGCACGTTATGAGAATCAACCAAGGAATACATAAACAAGTAGAACAACAAATCAATGCTTCTCTCTCGCTCTAAAATTAAAATCAATAGATAAAATTGAAAAATAATAGCACCAACGAAAAGGGATGAGGGGAACAGATGTAATGGGGACATCAGGACCCTGATAATGACTGAAGACTGTAAGAGACACACAGGGTTTGTTACACTGTCTCCCTACTCTGGTATATTTCAGATTTTCGTGATAGCAACAACTTGTTTTTCGAGGGGAGCCATCAGGTTTTTTCTCTCCAACTAAAATGGATGAAATGACAGAAATTTTTGTCAAGAATAATATAATAAGCATATCAATGAAGGAAATTTTTAAATTCGCTTGAAGCTTTCTTCAAAATCAGTTTAGGAAGGATTTTAGAAGGTAGAGCTCACATAACAAATAATTCTGATGAAACCATCCACAGAGCTTAGAAAAGGCCAAATTTATACTACATCAAAATAAAAAAGGAAAAAGCCCGGCTGGTGTAGTTCAGTGGATTGAGCGCGGGCTGGGAACCAAAGGGTCCCGGTTTGATTCCTAGTCAGGGCACATGCCTGGGTTGCGGGCCAGGTCCCCAGTGAGGGCCATGTGAGAGGCAACCACACATTGCTGTTTCTCTCCCTCTCTGTCTCCCTCCCTTCCCCTCTCTCTAAAAATAAATAAAAATAAAATCTTAAAAAAAATAAATAAAGGAAAAAAAGAGAGCTAAAAAAAGTGGCATCTTGGGAGAAAATAATGGCAAATCATGTATCTAATAAGGGGCCAATATCCAAAATATATAAAGAATTCATACAACTTATTATTTTTAAAAACCCAAACAAATGATCAGAAGATCTAGACAGACATTTTTCCAAAGAGGACATACAAATGGCCAATGGGTACACAAAAAATGCTCAACATAACTCATCATCATTTGCAAGCCAAAACCACAGTGAGCTATCACCTCGTATCTGTCAGAATGGCTATTATCCAAAAGACAAGAAATGACAAGTGTCAGCGAGGATGTGGAGAAAAGGAGAGCCTTCTGCACCGGTGGGAATGTACAGTGGTGCAGCCACTGTGGAAAACAGTATGGAGTTCCTCAAAAATTAGAGGTGGAGCTGCCATAGGGTCCTGCAATTCCACTTCTGGACATTATCCAAAGAAAGAAGAAACACTGACTTGAAAAGATATATGCACCTCCATGTCACTGCAGCATTATTTACAACACCCAAATATAGAAAACCTAAGGGTCTACTGAGAGATGAGTGGATAAAAAAATGTCTCTCTCTCTCTCTCTCACACACACACACATGCACACACACACAGAAATATTATTCAAGCCATAAAAGAACAATAAAATCTTGCCACTTGTGACACCATGGATGGACTATGAGAGCACTATGATCAGTGCGATATGTCAGAGACAGAAGAATACCCTTGATCTCAATTACATGTAAAATCTAAAAAACAAAACAAAAACGAAATCCAAGTCCGTAGACAGAACAGATGGGTGGTTGCCAGAGGTGGGGGTTGGGGGCGCGCAAAATGGGTGAAGGGGGTCAAGGTACAAACTTTCAGATAGAAGGTAAACGCGTCACGGGGATGTAATGGACAGTGTGGTGAGTACAGCTGAACGATACTGTACTACATAAGTGAAAGTTGCTGAGAGAGGAGATCTTAACATTTTTCATTACAAGAAAAAAATTTTTGTAACTATATATGGTGACAGATGTTAAACACATTTAAATTGTGGTGATCATTTTGGAATACATAGAAATATTGAATCATTATGCTGTATGCCTGAAACAAATATAATGTTACATGTTGTTTATACCTTGATAAAGAAAGAAGTGCCATCACCAATGCATACTATCAAATGATATATTTTAGCCTAGCCACAATACATACTTGTATAATTGCTTGAGAGACTAAGGTTCTTCACCTCACTCCTGGGAGATAACACCCACATTAATGATTTGGTTATTTTATTGGTTTATGTTGATAATATTAATATAGTAGTATTTATGAAGGTCTCTTTTATACTTGATAGTAAACAACTAGTGAAGATTTTCTACACAGTTTATCCATTTTAAAGAGATCAAGGCATTGCTTGGGAACAAGTGCAGCTTTTGTGTCTAGATGGAGCCCAATCTACAAGTGGATAAATGCTGCGAAGGTTTATGCTTCAAGACCATCTTTAAATTCTGAATATATTACAATGCACTACAACAATCACTCGGAGTACCTTATATCAAAATTTAGCTTAATGTGTTTAATAGAATACTTTTACAAAAATAAGAAATTCAGCAATCTGAGTACTCATCCATTCAGATAAATTTTTAATGAAATAGCAGGCAACTCTGAAAGCTCACTATTTTATACAGATGTACCATTATTTAGCTAAACAGAAAAAGATACTGGTCAATGTCTGGAATTCACTGTTCCTCATGGTAGAAAAAAAAGTTAGAATAAAAAGTAAAAAATATGGGTAAGATTAATGAAATCACTGTTTATTTTTAACATATGGCCCAAAGTTGGCTTATGTAGCAAATATTTTTCTAATGCTAATTATTCTTCAAACAATGAATGTAAGATAAAACTGTAAATGCACTTGATCTATAACTGCAGTAAAGGGAAGTCTGAGAGCTGTGTTGAGAAAGCTGGTTGTGGTGAAAATGAGCCCTTTGAGACTCCTGGTTCAGCTCGCACATAGTGAGACAGACAAAGGAAAGAACGACCACACTGGTCACTCTTCACTGAAAATGCCCTTCGATGAGTATTGTTTCCTTGAGATAGTGTAAAAGAGACTGTCTCCTGTTTTGCACATTGGATAAGCACCAGTTACAGTCCAATATATGATACAAGAGAACTGTTAGCAAGAAAACACTTATTAAAATTCCTTCTGCTAGGAGCCTAAAACCAATGTACTATTTAGCTGCTTTGGCAGCAATTGGAGCATCTATAACCAGTGATTCATCACTAGGTGGCTGATAAAGGAGTGAAGAATGGTTGCCATCTGCACCTATTTATGTAAAGGCTAGGCTTTCAAATCACTGTGACCCCAAGACAGAGACAACTGCTGGCACGTACTTTGGTTTAGGCCAGTTTTATAAAATGCAAGAGACTCTCTCCCATTAACTAATAGTATAGTAGGTAATGACATAGAAAGAACACTGTTTGTAATACTAAAACTAATAAAAATGCATTATTGAGTACAATATAGAATTTGGAAGGAAAAGAAGAGATGACTTTTAGGCTTGACGGAGACTGCTGCTTTGGACCGAACTCACGGCGAAAGACAATGGAAGCAGTGCTGATCACATGCGAAAGTCTTTCATGAAGGACGCCTTCAATAGGATGTCCTGAGGTACCACAAATTCAATATAAAATATTTTTTTCCATCAATCCACAAGCAAATATCCATCCTTATAGTTAAACGCAGGCCTGGAATCAGAATGCCTGAGAAAGAATCCCGTCTTTTTGCTATTTGTAAGTGGTGTGCCCTTGGGAAACCTATTTAACCTCTCTGAGCCTTGGTCTCTTCATTGGTAAAATGTGACTAATAACAGTTTTTGTCGTGTTGTGGTATTCCCATAGTGACCATGGCGATAATCACATGATGCTCCTAGCACAACGGCTGCACTAAATAAGAAAAAAATAAATGGCAGCAAAAAAACAAAACAAAAAAGAAAAGTTAAAAAAATGACCTCTTTCAATCTTGAAACCATAGGTCTTTTTCCAAGTTCGTTTGTTTGTTTTGTCCTTGGCATACTGCCACTTATCAAGGTTTGCTGGCTAACACGCAAGCGCATGTGGATACAGACCAAAAGCTCAGGTAGGCCTTGTCTTTGCCATCTCATAACCACTGTAAAAAAATTGACGTCTTGCCTCTAATTTCTTCTATTTCTAAGGAATAAATCTTACCATTCATTCTCTACTTAAAAACCCTCCTACCAATATCTTCCTCCATAGAATCAAGTATAAACTACTGGTTTGGCCAAAAAGTCCATTTAGTTTTTTCTGTAAAATAAAAGATACATTTTTAAATTTTCATCAATAACTTTATTGATTTGGGTATTTTGAGTATGTCGGCTATCTTTTGCATGGTATAACGTTGATTATTCTCAATTAATGCCTCAATTTGATCACTATCAACTTCAACTGGTCTACCTGTCCGTGGAGCATTTTCCAGTGAGAAATCTCCAGCATGAAACTTCACAAACCACTTTTGACATGTTCCATCAGTCACAGTGCCTTCTCCATACACTGCACAAGTCTTTTTTGCATTTCAGTTGCATTTTTATCTTTCTTGAAATAATAAAGCACAATATGCCAAAAATATTGCATATTTTCTTCCATCTTCAGTTTTAAAATGGCTACACAAAAAGTCACCACTTTTAATAAGTTTTTAAAAAAGTTACATGCTGATATGACAGCTGTCACAATACAATCTAACAAAATTGTTTTGAATGAAGTTAAAGACAACTAAGTGCTACTACAGTCATCTTACAGGAAAAGAAAATGAACTTTTTGGCTAACCCAATAAATTAATAACTTCTTTTCTAACTTCTCTCCATTCTTCAATTCATTCCACTAATATTAGTGAGCAACTCCTGTGTTTTAGTCTCTAGATGACAGGGAAACATTGATGAATAAAGGCCATGCCCCTACTCTCCTGGAATTTACAACCTAGTGAGGTTGTCAGATAACTAAGCCCAATGTGATCTGAGCAGATTCCAAGGAGACGGGCTCTTGCAGAGGAGTGGCTCTGCCGTGGTGCCCTGGCTACTAGAACTTCTCCCTGGGTCAACAGTAGCCTCACAGTTGTCAAACACATACAGCTGGTACGTAGCTATGACACTGTCGAGTGCCCCAAGCCTCCTAAAGTTTCCCTGTGCCTGGGTTTGCTGACACTGGTTTCCCAAGCTTTCTGTCGGGCCACTCCTTTGTTAATTTCCATATCGGTTTCCTAGGGCTACCATGCCAAACTACCACAAACTGGGTGGCTTAAAACAAAAGAAATTCATTCTCTCACAGTTCTAGAGACTAGAAGTCCAAAGTCAAGGTGTCAGCAAGGCCATGCTCCTCTCAAGCCCCTAGGGAAGCATCCTTTGTTGCCTCTTCCAGCTCCTGATAGCTCTTGGCAATCTTTGGCTTTCCTTGGTGTGTAGCTGTATCTTTTTAATATCTGCCTCTGTCTGCACATGGTCTTTTCTCTGTGCATCTTGGTCTCTGTCCAAATTTCTCTCTTCTGATAAGGACACCAATCATTGGATCATGGCCAACCCTAATGTAGTGTTACCTCATTTTAACTTAGTTACAGCTAAAAAGATCTTATTTCTAAAGAAAGTCATATTCTGAGGTTCTGGGTGGAAATGAATTTTGGGGGACACTATTAAACCTACCGCAACTCCAAATTTCTATTTATATACCGGACATAATGAGAATTCTCATGGTTCCATTCTCAGTTTCTTATCTTTGAACACTTTATTTTCTTTGAGTGTGATTTCTAATTTACTTACACTGATTCAATTTTTACTTCTATAAGGATGACTCTCCAAACTACTTCTTAAATAACTCTGACCCTTTTCTGAATTGTTAGCCTACATTTCCAAACTTACAGTAGGCATTTCATCATGGTTATTCCTCTAAATCCTTGATTTGTAAGTGTTCAATGCAGAACTTATTATCTGTTCCACAACCCCGACTACCCAGTTTCCATTAATGGCATTCTATCCATTCAGTCACCTAGGCTAGACAGAGTCATTTAATTTCCCCTCCTACTATTATCCACATCCAGGCATTGAAGTGTTTATTCTCTCCAGATGTTTCTTACATCCATTTCCTCCTTCCCATTCTAAGTGTCATTCTCATCATTGCTGAGCAATTGTGCTCCTGAACAGATCTCGAGACAGTGTACCTGCAGGGGCATCTAATTCATCCTCCCCTCTGCACTCAGTCGTGCTTGTTGCCCAGCTCGATGGCATTAATGATGACCCTCACAGAATGAAGTGCTTATGAAATAAAGACCAAATATCCCAGCAGAGCATGAAAAATCTTCTACTATCTGCCTTTAAGCCTACTTTTCAAGCTTATCTCCTACTATATTAACTTTCTTCTGTGCACTTTCATTAACACTTATTGTATAATAATATGGTGTCATAGTTGCCTATGTATTTGTTGCACTAAGTTTGGACTGTAAGCTCTTTGAGATAATGCTTGTAAGAATACCTTGTAAATATTATTAATCATCATCATCGCCCTTTGGCCATTCCCCTCAAGTCTGTAGGGCAGAACAGAGACTAAGTAACATGGATAAAGATTCAAAAAGTGCTAACACCTAAATGTCTAGTAACTGATTGATTGGTAAGTAAAATGTGGTATATCCATGCAATTAAATACTGTTTGGCAACAAAAAGGGATAAAATACTGATCCATGATATGATGTGGATGAACTGTGAACACACTAAGCTTAATGAAAGAAGCCAGCCACAAGAACGCAAATTATATGAGTCCATTCATATGAAATGTCCAGGATAGGTAAATATATCCACAGACACAAAATCAGTGATTGTGTAGGAGTGGGAGATGGGGTGCTGGACGGTGGTAGCTAAAGCACACTAGGTCTTTTTTCCCTCCCTCCATCCCGTCTTTCTTTTCGAGAGAGGGGAAAGGAGCGGGTAGGAGAAAGATAGAGAAATATCGATGTGAGAGAAAAGCATGGATTGGATACTTTTTGTATGTGCCCAGTCTGGGGACCGAACCTGCAAGCCAGGCATGTGCCCTGACTGGGAGTCGAACTGGTGACCTTTCAGTTTGTGGGATGATGCCCAATCAACTGAGATGAGCCACACTGGCTGGGGTGCACACTAGGTTTCTTCTGAAATTGACTGTGGTGATAATTGCACAACTCTGTGAACATACAAAGGCCTATTAAATTGCACCCTTTAGATGAGTAAATTGTGCGGTATACGAATTTTATTTCAGTAAAGCTGCTAAAAATGCTAATAGCATGAGAGAACCAAGATTCTTAACTTTGATTTTGATGTAGCATTTGAAGATGTTGCTATAAAACATGTAAGGTTCCCAAGTTTCACTTTTTTTCAAAGTATGAGTTGAATGAAAAGATTGGAAGTCATGTATGGTTGAAAATAGATGACATAAATGAGTTTTTCCGACTGATGCTTTTATGAAAAAGATAAAGAATTTGTAGTTTGTAATCAAAGCTCAGTTTTTCTCCAACATCCAAAATCTAGTGTAGAACAAGAGGCAAACTGGCACCCGGATATGGTACGTCCTTAGAGGAAAGCGATGACTGTCATATGTATAAAGCACTAACTATGTGCTATACGCTGCTCTGCTTTTTCACACGTAGCCATCAATGATTTCACCCAGCAACTCAAAGAGGTCCGAACTACTTTAGACCTAATGCTAGATAAGTAGGTCTGGGATCTGTGCTTTTTAACAACTAGGCTATATTGCCTCTCTGTTCTTTATTTTGCTCCTTCTGTTTGTTACTCTCTTTAACAATGTTGCTGTTAAGAAATACGTTCTACTTTATGAATGACGGTATTTACTGCGATTCTAATGGGGGAAAATGCTTCTATTCCTAGGGGCATATCCTTTCTTTTTGAGGTGGAATAACTCATACATAGATGATTACAGACCATTAATTCATATTTACTTATCCTTTCTTTCTTTTATGCCCAAACATTTTTAATGTCGAGCAGCAAACATCAAACACTGATGGCCAAGCATAGCTCTTCATTTCCAGAAAGAAGTGCTCCCCACCCTTATTAATGCAAGAGTATTTAGCTGGAAAAGAAAAATAGGCTAATAAAATTTATCCCACTAAATAAAGTGACAGCACTACAATGACTTCAGTATTCTTCCAGTTTGCAAATGTTTTCCATTTACTTTAAAAGCACTTTTTGGAGGGCAAGGAATGCTAGCATGTCAAAGTATGTATGCATGTATGTATGTATGTATTTATTTATATTTCAGAAGCCTCATTTGCTTTTTAAGTTTTCACTACAAATTCTGCTTCAGCAGATCATTCGCCAGTGAACGAGAGAAGGATTTCTCTTACTGCATCACAGATTGAATGATGAATCTCACAGATGGGCAAGAAGCAGAGACAGGTCCTAGGGCTGGCGAGCACAGAGGAGACTGTGGACACGGATCCCCGGGAGTCACGGCTGTGACACCAGCAAGGACTGCTAGTGGTCTCCTAAAAAATTGCTCTCCTTCCCTTCGTCCTCAGCAAGGAAGTCCCGACTTTCCCTTTAAGGAGAAGCAGCCACGTGATACAGTTCTGGACTCTGAGATGTTGGCGGCACAGTGTGCCAGGTGTGGGTTCCCAGACATATCCTTAAGGGAAGGAGGTATGTTCTTTTTGGTCCCTTCCTCTTTCTGTGGCTGGAATGAGGACAAGACACTTGAGGCCTGTGCATCCATGAAGGAAGAGCAAGCACTGGGACGTCAGAGCAGCAGGAGGCCGGTTTGCTGGGCCTTCAGATTTTATAGAGACTCTCATGGTCCTCGACTGTCTTCAACTGTTCTCTGGCGTGATAGGAAAAGAAATTTCTGTCTTCTTCAAGCTGTTGTTATTTTGTATTTTCTGTCTTGCATATCTGAACCTCATCCTAATTGACACAGGGCTCAGAAGCTCTGGCTGTGTTTCCCCTGTTGCCACAATTCTTTGTCATAGACTCATGCCGGGTTTACAGGAATCCATAAACTTCCTGAAACTGTATGTTAAATCCGTGTGTTCATGTACTTTTCAAGGAGAAATGGCCAGTGGCAATTCATCTAACTTTTCAGATCCTCAGCTTTCTTATGTGTATGTAACCAGGGGAGAACAGCACTCACCTCTGCAGAGCTGACTTCAGAAGTAGATATGATCTGCATGCAGTGCACAGCATGGTGAATAGTGCCTAGCATAAGAAGCTCTCCTTACTTCCAAAATTTTGCACTTCTCATAGTCTTGCACTTCTCATTGAGCTTAAATGTATTGGCCATCCATGCTTCCTCTTACTCCCTCTCACTAAGTTACCGTTTTAGTTGCCAAGAGCACAGATTCTTTCTTCATGATGTCTCCTGCATTTCTTTCTTTGTCACCACACCTACAACCCCCAGTGTTACAGCCTCTGTCATCTCTTCTCTGAGACTCCGAGAGGCCAACAGACCTCATTTTTAGTTCCTTCTTACTGTATTCCACATTCCACAGACTAAGAGATCAATTCACTCAAGTCCTGGACTGCCAATGGGTCTCTGATGCCTATCAGCTGAAACTGCAAGCTCAGTACTTTAAAAGTAGTCAAGGTACAACACAGAAGGTAATTATGGATTAACACAGACTGAGGTTTAAGTACTGGTTTTACCTCCTCACTTGCTTTGTGATCTTAGGAAAACGTTTTAACTTCTCAGAACCCAAGTCACCTCAGCATGAAGGAGAGACAGCAGTATGTACTCTATAGGTTTATAGTGACAACAGAAAGGACATGACACACAAAAGGACAAGTTTGGTGCCTGGTACATACTAGGTGCTCAGTAAATTTGGTAGCTGCTTCTTCCCCACTATGAAATGGACAAAAACTTAAAAAGCACGTCTGTAAGTTATCACTTCTCCATTTACCTTTTAATTGATAACGTGTGTGAATCAAACCAGGTTATCTGCCACCTCCTGGATGAACGTTCTGTCTTCTAGTCAATTCTGAAATTTTGCTCATACTGATTATTTCTTCAGTCCACTCCCCACCCCCACCATTTCATCTGATGAAATCCTACTCGGCTTCCAAGGATCCCCTAAATTGGTTGGATAGAAACTCTTATTTCAAGAGGCACATTCCTGGCGTATCATCTACGGCACTTTGCGGTTTGTGTGCCTTCTTCTGTACACTTGGCATCCCTTCTGAAAGACTCTAGGTGCCTGGAGGGCACAACTGGAGCCCGGTCCCCCCGTGCCTCTCATGGGCCTTGTCTTGGTTCTTCTATCTGCATTCACTGAGTTCACCTCAAAATTCCCAGGTGGAGCTCCGTTCAATGTATTCCCAGATCCTCCTTTCATACCTTCACAATACCATGGAGACAGAGTGATTAAAAGTGTGTTAAGAGAATACTCTATTTTACGTTCCCTCACTGTCCAAAAAAGGAGGCACTGACTTCTGGATGCAAAACACTTAGTAGTCGATCCAGCACTGCTACCCATAATTCAAAGCCATTCATTACTGTGTCCACTGGGTACACACAACTGTTTCCTTTCCTTCATTTCCTAAGAGTCTGGCTCTGCCTCTTACTTCCCCAAAGCCCCCAAGACTTCTTTGTCTTTTCTGCATTTCAACAAGAATGAATCTCGTATCTGGCTTTGAGTACCCCTCATAAAGATGATGGATAGGAGCTAAGCCTTCTAGCATACATCAGTGCAGCTGCCAGTGGGCAGGAGGTGCTCATAAAATAAAAAGGCTCAGGGTTCTGTGAACATATGTGTAGCCATAAGCGAACCGCCCAACACAGCGGAAAAGAAACGCCCAAGAACACTTCCTTTTATTCTTTCTAAGCATGTATGGAAGAGGCAAATCATATAGACTGCAGTCATCTCCCGAAGGTTCTCCTTCTGTAGTGTCACTGTGCGCTGATCTCGTAACCTTGCCTATCAGGTCCATGGGTTTTAGAATTATAGGAAGCTTGTAAAGTCAAGTTTAAAGCAGCAAAAGTTTAGTTTTTAATTTATTGGGTAATATCAAGTATGACTGTCTGACTTGGAACATTTATCCATGTAATTATGAAATAGAATAAAAACCATACAACTATAAGATTGAATGAAGCTTTAGGCCAGTCTGTGGATAAGTGTGTGAGATAAAATGTTATCAGAAAACTCAACACAATGAAATCACCACTATGCTTCAGACATTAAGCATCACACATTGTAAACTCAGTTTCAAAAATAGAAATTATTTTATCTATAAAGTTCTCATACATCATTAGAACTGGGAGAGTATTTCTAGAATCTGTGAAGTTGCTTTTGTGCTACACTGTCTTTGTATTAAAAAAGGAAGCACCAATCAAAAAAAAGGTATTGGTTTTAAGCATCTTGGGGACAAGAAAATATCTCATGTGTGTCAGGAAAACACACACGAAGCTTGCCTAAACTGTATTTTGGGAGGATGCTAGGGGAGGACAATGGGAAGATTTAAAAAGTGATGTGAGGTTTTTCTCCAGATGGAGACAGCCTTTGATGTGCAGAGAGAAACAGCTCTGCCAGATATCTGCAAAGGGAAAAGCTGGAAGAACTAGAGCAAAAAAGAGCAGACTTTTTAGCAAGGCAGTCTTTCTGGAGCCCCTCTGCTAGTGGCAATTCGTCTCTGAAACCACGGACCGTACAGAAAAGGCTTCCCTCTTGGAAGGGCAGAGTACGCTGTGCAGGCCTTCAGAGTTGGTCAGACTGGAGAGCCAGAGCTGAGAGTGGGAGGCCAGTGCTGACTATGAGTTTGGCCAAGCCAGCCAGGGTAAAAAACAAGAGCAGTTAAGAGAGATATGAAATAGAATGGGTCCCTGTGGGGTGTCTGTAAAGCTCACCATGAGCCCTAATTCTCAGCCATGTCAGTGAATGTGACTCCACCCCCAGGACCATAGTTGAATGGGCCAAGAGCTCCTGACACCAAACTAGTTTAATAAGGAATGTGGAACTGGACAGGGGTTGGATTTGTAAGTGTGACTTGGGTAGCTCTGGGAGCGGTAGGGAGACTACTACGTGGCCTGAGGACAGGAAGAGGAGGGCAGCTAGCCTGTTAAAAAGGAAGAATAAAGCAAATATTCCTAGCCCCATCTTTCCAGAGGCCCCTGGCGTTCAGGACTGCCCACTGTATCTTGATGTTAGATCCCTCTGTTTTTTGCTGAGCCAGCTCCAGCTTCAGTGGGGTTTCTGCTACCTGCAAGCTAGAGGACTATAGCTGACACTGTGCCTGGAGGGCACTCGACCGTGTAGCTGTGGGAAAGTGGTGTCTCTTACAGTAGCTGTTCCCAGTCAGTGAAAGCAGTCCATTCATCACGTGCAATCACATCAGCATTCCTACCGATTATTATGACCTTGACATCCAGCCCATAAACACAAAAAACAACTTTCTCAGACGCAGGGCTTCCTTGATCTAACATGGTAGGACCCAGGTTCTTGAATCGATCGATAGGCTGATGACAATGGTAATAATGATGGCAGCTACCACTGTATCGAGTGTCAACAATTTACTGAGCCTTTAGCTATGTAAGGCACTATGCTAGGTGCTTTGTTTTACATGCATTATCTCTGCTGCTCACAACTCTTTACGGTAGTGAGAGCAGACTTTTGTTTGAAAAGGTCTGTGACACAGGCTCAATAAAGACATCACTTGGGAAAGGCCAGCATGCTGGGAAGGCAGGTACTTAGCATGATGGATTCTCCATGACTCAAGATCTGGCCGCTGACCTCGTAGCCTCAGAAAATTTGCATTGGTGTCCCAGCACTGACTAGATTTAGGAATGCTGAGTCATGCCACAAAGTACACGAGAGGCTGATATACAAACCAGATGCCAAGTTATTAGTTTACCGTGAGATGTGCAACCGCCCAGGAGCCTGGAGATGGACGCAGGCCTGAGCAGTGCATGATGCTTCCTTCAGAGACAGAGTGCACGGGGGCCCAAACTACTAGAAGGTTGTTTGGGTGGTTAGATGATTTGAATGTTAGACATAGACATTTGACGACTGCTATATTCATCTCCATAAAGGGCATTTAGCGACCAGGTAAACCAGACACTTGGGTATCATTTCTTTGGAAGCTGCTAGTAGGGCTTTTGCCAACAAATGCTTCCTTGAACCTCCTAGGCTTCTAGAACTGGCCACCTCTCCTTCTGAAGGAAACATTTTTTCTTGAGCTATCATCCCCAATCCACTTTGTGTGTCTGGGAGTCCTTTTATTTAAAGTCATTTTGTATATCTTTGGTCTGGTTCATTGTTTCATTATTTAATGATTTGAGGTAAAAGGGTAATTTTATTTCCTTTCTTTTCACATTTCTCAACAAAGTAGCTCACTATCACCCAAATATATCATCTACAATACTATTAGCCCAATGTTCCACAAATAGGGTGAGGAGCATAGGTTTTGGAGCCAAAAATACCTGGGATGAAATTCTGGCTCCTTCGCTTTAAGTTTTATGATACAAGACCAGCTAATTTCTCTCGGCCTCAGTTTCCCCACTCATAAAATGGAGATAATGCCCCCCTCACAGAATCAAGTAGGATTTAATGAGGCTGCACATGCAAAGCACCCAGCGCAGTGCTGGGCTGAATTCACAACAGGGTCACAACACAGCAGAGAAAAAAGTAACACAGATCCCCACCATTTAGACTCGCCTTGGTTTCTAAGGACACAGTTTTTTGTCCATTATTCTTCCGATGTGATTTTTATAATCATCTTACTGTAACTTTAAAAAACTAATTTCCCTAACTTTTGAACTGGATAATCAAAAGCAAACTGGGCACAAGCACACTGATTTCTTTGGCTTTCTGTTCTCCTCCACCGGGAATAAACAAATGACACAGCTTGCTTTCGTCGTTTCTCCTTCCCGTTGTCCTTGTGGAGACATCCTTTAAGGGCTCTCGTCATGCTTTTTTCACATAAGAATTCTGCACCAAATTCTGAAGCTTACAAATGCCTTTTTAGCCGAGAAAGGGCTATGAAATCATTCAGCTTTAGTAACAAATTTATTCTTTTTTTCCCCCAATGAATTCAATTCACTCTTCTGACGTCAGAATCCCCCAAATTACATGATTGTCCTACATAAATAGGTGGTCTATCTTAATATATATTCAGCTATCCTATCTCATGAGTTTGCATATGCAATTATGCCCTCTCTTTCCAATTACATTGTGGACCTCGTAAGAGTTGGGGCAGACCTACCTCTTTATATCCTCAGAGTCTATACACTGTCCCTACACTGATATCGAGAAGATATTCAATCATTATCTGTTAATGAGAAATGCTATGAAGTGGAAATAAAACTGCAGACAGATATATTTGTCTCACTGATTAAAGTCACATTTTCTGAAGGTACAGATCTGAACTAAGTGTCTATTTAATTTTCCTAATATAAAGTTTTCTGAACTTATGTTAATTTTTTCCTAAATTACTTAAACACTTCATTTTTTTTCCTCCGAAATTTCTTGCATTAGAGGCATTCCTGACTTTAACGTTTACATCTTCCCTTTTAATCCATATATGCTAACAGTGCCAAACTCACCCTCCATTTTACCTGTTCAACCTCAGTCCCGTCTGTTTAAACTGCCCCAGTGATCCCCACGCTTAGTGTTTCCACTGAATCTAACGCTCAGGCTTTGTACTTGTATGCTCCTTGGGGGAACCTTATTTAGTTTGGCCTATTGTCATATACCAAATGAAGACATCTAAAAATTTAGCGCAACCCATAAATGAAAACAAATATGAAAATAATAATAATACAGTATTCAGAGAGAAAGAGTAAGCACCACGACAGACCTGGGTGAGACTTAAACTATCCATTATCAGTCCTGCTGGAGAGGATGGATTAAAATCTCGCAGTGCGGCATGTGGGTACTTCCAAAACGAAGTCCTCAGCGGGCAGCGCACACAGCGGGATGAGAAGAGAGCACGTCTTCGTATGTGTGGGTTTAGTACCAGAACTCTCTTCTTTTTAAGCTCATTTAAACAAAGCATTCCTTCTAGGTCGAAGGCATTACTCTACCTTACAGATCCTCAGTATACTATAAACACCTAAAATTTAACAAACTGATCACAAAATAACCTCCTTTTGCTTTCTGTGAACATTAATTTCAGGGTCTTTAGTCAGAACCTGTGCTTAGTTTGATTTAATATTATAGACATGTTTTCCATATTTTTCATTATGATTGCAAAATAAATTCTATAAAGTCATATGGGGAACCTGTTTATAAATCCCATTATCAATCACAGAAAGATACATAAACAGACAAATATGAGGGTTCTGTATAAGTGAACTCTATAAGGTCAGTTTTTTATGAAGTAAATGGTCCTGAAGGAAAAGTTATCCAAACTCAATTGTTTTTAGGACTGAAACCAAGGAGATTAACTTATCTTTGTCTTTAAGAACTAGCCTCTGTCTAGGGGGCAGTGGGCTTGGCAGACTATTCAATGACCTCACCAAGAGCCTGTGTAATGTAATCACATTAGACTGTGTGTTTATGGTAGATAATACCACTGAAGCATAACAATGCATTCTGACATAATTCAGTTTGTAAAACCAAAACTCGCTCAATAGCTTGCATAAAATAATCACAAACAATGTACTACTTTTGAATAATATGAAATAGGAACATTCCATTCATGCAGTCATTCATCCATTCAATGTATTTACGGAGCATCTCCATGACAGCAGATGCTGTAGAGCAGGTAATGACCATTCCTACAGAAACCTACCATCTAGGAGGGAGACCAGACATGGACACATAGTTAAAATGTGAGGGATGGGATGAGAATAGCATAAAAGTGGTGCCATGAAGTGTTAGAGGACTTGAGAGGAAGGCGGTACCAAGTGAGGTTTGGAGCTGGTGTCCAGGAACGACTTTGTGCAATTGATGGCACGTGGTGAGCTGTTTGGAAGTGTGACCAGGATTTCAGCAGAAAAGGAGAGATTTTTCTCTCACCCTGAAGAAGGGTGAGTGTGATGGAGGCGGGATGTCACTGGTTGGTTCGGGGAACGCTGAGCAGGCCCGTCGGACTCCAGCAGAGACCATGCAGAAGAGAGTGAAAGACGAGCTGGACGAGGGGTTGGGAGACAGTGGAGGGGCCTCGAGGCCAGTCTGGCAGGGTGGAGGAATTACTGAAGGTTTTTCTAAGGGGAGCAATGCAGTCCACCTGCACTTGAAGAACGTCACAGGACAGTTTGGAGGGGAAAAAGACTGAGGGCTGGAATTCCATGTAGGGGGCTCCTTTAGTGGTCCCGGCATTGTCTGTGAAGGAGGGGTGGAGGGAAGGAACTCACTATGTGTAAGGCATGCATTAGTATTAACCATAATATTTCATTTAATTCTCAAGACAACTCTGAATGGTAAATCACATTAACTCCAGTGCTCAGCTGAGGAAATTAGGGCTCAAAGAGATCACTAAGGTCACTGACTTAGTAAAATAGAAAGGGGAGGGGAGCAGAGTTGGCTGTTGGGACTTTACTGTCCACGATATCTGCATGACACCATTATGATCAAGGGCCTTCTTTTCATAAGCTCTCTGCAATTCAGGATCAGCGGTCCAATGTCTTAAGTGTGTCCCTGGACCCAGAGATAATCATATATAGCACGAGAACGATTCTGACAACAGAGGTTCTCCTTGAAAGCTGAAATTAGGGAGACTCTTCTATCCGAGATGGCCAGAGAAATGTGTCTGCTAGACTGACAGCCTCGTGTGAGTGGACACTGTGTTTACCTGTCTCTGAGTCTCCAGGAGCAAGCCCAGGGAAGTACTCAAGGAAAAGCTGTTATAATGAATCAAACTTGTGATTCATACAACACATTTTCTATTCTGAACAGAAGTTCCAAGGACACAAAACAGTTTGCATGGTTCTAAGATTGCAACCTGGAGTTATTTCCACAGATGAGGCACTTCCCAATCCCTGGGACGAATTCTGTTCCTAGCCAGGGGTATATAGTAAGTTCTCACTCAACATCGTTGATAGGTTCTTGGAACTGCGGCAAAACAATGGATAATGAAACCAATCTTACCACACGCTAACTGACATAAACAAGAGTTAAGGTCCTGCAGCATCTCATTAACGCTACAACTAAACATCGTTATTCGAGAACATGCTGTGTAAGGATTGGACCAGGAGCTCAGCAGCATGGCAAATGCTGCCTGCCCTGCTCTGTCAGATGTCCCAGCTGTTCATTCCAGGGGCTCCTTCTCACCACTGGGACCAAGCTCTCCCTTTCAACTTACAGCAGATGCAATCATGTCTTGGTATTAGGCCAGCCTGATACCTGTCTTTGAACTCTGCTCACATTCAGCTCCTCTCTCTCCAACAAGATAGGAAATAGGGCAGGGCCTCTCTGCTACTGACTCTTTGCTTGTTGAAACCTGCTGGGTCCACTGTCCAGGCTCCTGGGGCTGTCCCAATCGCCTGGCCTTCTCCAGCTGGCCTGTGGAGGCATCAGCCCCAGCTCTTCCTGCTTCGCGAGAAGAGTTTCAGTAATGGTCGCCACAGTGGTAGTGGTGGTCCTCACTCTTCCATAGCACTTGCCGTGTGCCGGGCATTGTTCTATTAATATCAATGCCTACAACAATCGCATTGGTAGTAGCTTTATTTTATTGATTAAAAAAAGGCAAGACAAAGAACCCGAGGCTGAGAGACTGACTTGTCTAGTGCGACATGGTTTGCCAGTGGCAGAGTCAGAATTTGACCCCCGGCATTCGGGCCACAGTTCATTCTCTTCAAGACGGTGCGGTCCAGCCTCTCCAACAACAGTGAGAAGGTGAAGTACATGTCATCAATGAACGTACTTTCTACCTTAAATGCCCTATTTTCTGTACCTGGCACAATACAATACTATTACTAGAAGTTATCAGATTGATGTTAATAAATATATTAACATTTAGCTATACATCTAATCTCCTAGAAGGCTGAAACGTTGATATATGGGTATTTTCATTTTGACTGAAAACACCATAGGTGTTCTGCATTTAGAGAAGTTTAATAAGACTGTAGGATTCAAAGATATTGCTGTTTTATTAGCGAAACTTATCCAGGAATACTGGTAGAGAAGGTGATTATGACATTGATAGGGGGGAAAACAAATCTGAGGATTTAAGAATCAAAGTAGAGTTACTTAAAAGTTCTCACGATAAGAAAAAAAAGACTCAGAGTGCAGAAGGTCAGCAGCTTGGCCATCGGCTACCCTGCACGCTCTGGCTCACCGACAAAATGCTGGCACGTGCTGTTGCTACCGACTCAGAAGGTGAACATCTGACTGATGGGTCGTGATCGAGAATATTAAAAAGAATTAAGTAAGAATACAACACTACCTGTGCTAATATGTATCATGAAATTCTCTGACTTGTATTATTACTCTGATTTATTAAGTAGGGAGCAGTCATTTAAAAAAAATGGTGAATATCACTATGTACCAGAGGCTGGGGATAAGTGACCAAAGGCATAAAAGAAGCTTACTTTCTAACAGCAGAGATAGAAAAGCTATAAGCAATGAAATAAATAAGTGCACAGGATAATTCTGAATAGCAAAAAGAGCTATGAAGAAAGTCAAACAAGGTAATGTAGTACAGGAAAAAGCGAGCTCGCCAGGATATGACCTTTGAGCTGGTACCTGACTGACAAAGATGGGGAACAGGCCAAGGGAAACGACTCCGAAGTGGGGTGTTCCAGGAGAAGGGGGAGACTGGCATGAGCTGCAGTCAGACAGGCGGGAAGGGCATATATCACAGGTCCCTGTAGGCCACACAAGAATGTGAATTTTGTTCTAAGTGTCAGAGGAAGTCAGCATAATACTGTAATTTAGGGGAGTGATGTGGCCCGGTCTACATTTTTAAAAGTTCACTTCCACTGCTGTTTGGAAAATGCATCATAAGAGGTCAAGAATGAAATCCTAGAGATCAATTAGGAAGCTACTGTAATAGGGAACAGAAGATGGGCTTGGACTTAAAAAGAAAGTCCAAGTAGAAATTGAGAGATGGAGGGAATAGGGGCCTATTCTGGAGGGAGAACTAATAGGACTTGTTGATGACTTAGATGCAGGGAGATGGGGAAAGAGAGCAATCAGGAAGGATTCCTAGGCTTTGAGCGGTTGGTTGTATCAACTATTAGTAGGTGGGAGACTAAGAGAAAAACACATTTTAGGAGAAATTCAGATTCCCAGAATATCAGTAAGTAGAATGATAAGAGAGTGATATCCACAATGACATTTACATGAAACTCAGGGACCTGGAAAGAAACAAACTCTCCCAAAACCATACAGAATATGATCACTGGTCAGATGGTTTTCCTATTAGCCTACCTCAAGCCCTAAGACCATTTTCATTTTCAGCTGTGGAAATGACACGAAAACTTAGTTATCCAGTCTGGCTTTATGCGGACATACTCCGTTTCACAGAGCAGCTCCAGAAACGCTGCGGAGTTGTGAGCATCGGCAGGTGGTCACAAAGGTGTGGTGAACTGAAGCATACCTGTTCATCTCAGAGACCACAGGACCCACCTACCGACAGGACTAAGAATAGAACTGAGAACTCTCAAAATTGTCATGTACTACTACAAATCTGAATTATATTATTCCATTATATATTTTAAAATATTTTGAGTGTATGCAGGTATGTATTTTTCTCTGCTACTGTTAATGGAAAAAATAGGTACATTCCAAACACTTTTCCTAGTATCGAATCAGCACTTCCGCACCATATTTTAGCTTTAACTACACACCTGCAGCATGTCCCCGAGGTCTGCTGTGCTGATGTCTGGGTCCTCCGTGGTGTTGAAGGGCACGGGAGTTATTCGTACAAGGGTGAGCACTCTGGGTTCTGGGTATCGCCACAGCATCATCCCTGGGCTGTCTTCGGTTTCATTGTAGAACAAGACTTCATAGACACCAGGCATTTTCAAAGGTTCTGTCCAATGAAAGTATAATTAGTTGTATGCTTTTGAAGGGAAACATGTTGGTTTATGATGGCAAGAAAAATATTATGAGGATTAAAGAAAAATTTATAAAGAAGCTGGGTGGTCATTTTTATATGGTTTGAGATGGGAACAAATGAAGAATTTTCCCCTAGAGATACTGAACGGTAATTTACTATTTTTGTACTGCAGGTATTCACGTATTTTCAAGTGATCTTATTCTGAAGCTGTTACTACTTACCAGCGTCTCTTATATACTGAAATAGACCCGTCCGTAGGTCATCTGAACTTTGTTCGCTTTTAAACGTCTGGTTCTTTTCCACAGGAGGTGACATATGTGGCGTTGCTTCAGAAACTTCACAATTTCTCTCCTCATTAAGATATCCACTGAGTAATTCATGTAGAAGGACTAAACAATTCAAATGTTCTTGACCCCAGAAAACCTTTAAAACCATATGAAAAATTTTAGTGGCTTTAAAATATAAACATTTCATGAAGACAATTAGGTACAATCATATTTGAATTAATGTAAGACAGCAATTATGTTTAATTTAATTACTGACAATAACTAAACTACAGTGTCTAAGTAACTGACCCCGTAGAGTATAATTCTATTGCTTGAGTAAATATATAAAGACAACAAAATCAATTACATCATATATTATGTGAATAACAATCAATTTTAAATGCTGAATTAATGATGAAATTATGTTAATATGAGGTAATATGTATTAATTAACTTAGCTAAGAGGGAAAAGAACACCTATTACAGTCTGAGAAAAGAAAATGTGGGTCTTCTGGGCCAAAATGTTAATGAACTACTAATAACCTTGTCAGAATAGCTTCCTAAATTTTGTCATGAGATTAAACAGACGCATACTGATCACAGGGTTCTTTTCTCTGCACTTCGAAGAGAAAAAGTGATATAGAGGCTAAATGAACCTAAACTCTGAAGTCTCCCAACTTCTGTGCCCAGTGAGAGCGTGCCCGCGCACAGCCCTACACAACCCGGAGTCACCGCGCAGGGCCATGGGAGGGCTTCAGAGCGCAGGTCTCAGTGTTTCCTGTAACCGCACGGAGCAAGTGCCCTTTTTCTGCACGTGAAGAATACCAGTCTAAGACAGAAGTCTGACCACTGGGTAATAATAACCATGGATTCCAAATTTCAGTACTATTAAATTTCTCTGAATATACTGAATAAAGGCAATACAACCTTCATAGAAATCCATAAAACACACACAAAAAGAATATAGAGAGGTAGAAAAAATAGCTCTCTAGTGTGGTTAAGTTCCTAGACATCCTAGACACAGGTCCTGTTCTCTGGAATCAAGGCATCTAAGATATGAAGGTATATGATACTAAGTCTACTTATGGTCTCATTAATATTATTTTTATTGGATCCAAAAAAATTGAGATAGGTGAAAAGTCAAGCCAAACACTCTGCTCCAGCCTTTAAATTGTCAAGAGACAGAGACTTTATAATGTAGAGATGATATACTTTGGCTTCGCTCTTATGGTTTTTAACCTCTTGGACTTTAAACGTTCCAACATCTGAATCATAGGGGTTCCTGAAGGAGAAGAGGAAAAGCAAGAAATTGAAAACTTATTTGAAAAAATTATGAAAGAAAACTTCCCCAATCTGGCAAAGGAAATAGACTTCCAGAAAGTCCAGGAAGCTCAGAGAGTCCCAAAGAAGCTGGACCCAAGGAGGAACACACCAAGGCACATCATCATTAAGCTATCCAAGTTTAAAGGGAGAGAATCTTCGAAGCAGCAAGAGAAAAGGAGACAGTTACCTACAAAGGAATCCCCATAAGACTGTCAGCGGATTTCTCAAAAGAGACCTTGCACGCAAGAAGGGGCTGGAAAGAAGTATTCAAAGTCATGAAAGGCAAGGACCTACATCCAAGATTCTGTATCCAGCAAAGCTATCATTTAGAATGGAAGGGCAGATAAAGTGCTTCCCAGATAAGGTCAAGTTCAAGGACTTCATCATCACCCAGACATTATTATATGAAAGGCTAAAGGGACTTGTCTAAGAAATAGAAGAAGATCAAAAACTATGAACAGTAAAATGACAACAAACTCACAACTATCAACAACTGAACCTAAAAAACAAAAACAAAGCAAACAACTATAACAGGAACAAAATCACAAAAGTGGAGATCACATGGAGGGTTAACTCAGAGGGGATGGGGAAGGGAAGAATGGGAGAAAGGTACAGGAATAAGAAGCATCATTGGTAGGTATGAAATAGACATGGGGAGGTTAAGAATAGTATGGGAAATGCAGAAGCCAAAGAACTTATACGTACTATCCATGGACATGAACTAAGGGCAGGCGGGGGGAATGCTGGAGGGTGGAGGGGTTCAGAGTGCAAGGGGAAAAAGGGGAGAAAAAAATTGGGACAACTCTAATAGCATTATAAATAAAATATACTTAAAAAAAGAAAATGATGAAAAAGTTGAGGTAACAATTTTTAGATGAAAAGATATTTAAATATTGATATAACACACCTCCATTATTAACAAATCAGTCATTTTCATTTTCTGTAACTGTGAATTTCTCAAGCTTTTGAATTTGTGTCAAATTTGAGGGATATCAAGTCATATAAGGAATACATTAAAATCTATCCAAATAGCCCGGCTGGTATAGCTTGGCAGATTGAGCGCGGGCGGGGCACATGCCTGGGTTGCAGGCTGAGTCCCCGGTGGGAGCCATGTGAGAGGCAACCATACATTGCTCTTTCTCCCTCCCTTCTCCTCTCTCTGAAAGTAAATAAATAAAATCTTTAAAAAAATAATAAATAAAATAAAATCTATCCAAATAGAACATTTGGATATTTGGCTTTAAACAAAGAATAAAAAGGTTGCAATTTTACTTACATGTCAAGTGTTAGTCATCAGACACTAAAATTTAATCTAAGGAATTTTCTTTTAGAAAATGGTTCTTATATATTGCTGATGAATCTGTACTCGTTATAGTTGGACTACTTTTTAACAAGAAAAGTCTACACATTAGAAAGAAGTTTAATGACCTAGCAATTCCACTCCTAGTCATGCATCCCAGAGAAAGGAAAACATGTCCATATAAAAACTTGTTCACAAATGTTAATAACAGTGCTTATCATAATAGCCCAAAGTGGAAAGAACCCAAATATCTATCAATTGATAAGTAGATAAACAATATATGTCATGTCCACACCATGGAGTATTATTGGGCCATAAAAAAGAAATGAAGTGCTGGCACCTGCTAAAATATCAGTGAACCTTGAAAACACTGTGTTAAATAAAAGAAGCCACTCACAAAAGAACACATATTTACATAAGATCTCCATAACAGTTGAATAAAACATACCAAAAAAACAGATTCGTGGTGGCGTAAACCTGGAAAGGGGATTGCAGGATAATGGGGAGCAAGTGCTAATGAGTACGAGGTGTTGGAGGGGTGTGTGCGCAAGTGTGTGAATGGTAGTGATGTTTGTTCAACTTTGTGACTACACAGTACTAAAAATCCGATGAATTGTATACTATAATCAGGTGAATTGTATGGTGTGTGAATTACATCTCCAGAAAGCTGTTAACACCACTTAATGAGACAGCAATCCAGTAATACCCTTTCTCACCACATCAAGATTTAAAATTCAGTGAAAGAGTTAAAACAATGAACAGAGGCTAGTTAAAGGTTGCGGGAAAAGCGGAGCCAATCCACATATACCTGAAGCAGACCTCCACTCAGGTCAAGGGACAGTTTGGGGACGCACTGCTCCGGGCCTGGGTTGCCGCTGTGTTTGCACCACGTAGCTTCCAGGTCGGCAGCGGCGCAGCACGGGCCCACCAGGATTCGGCTTCTCTCTCGGAGACTCGTTTTGAGGAGCAGATCACTTACGCTGAGTAGAAATGATGACCCAAGAATCACACCTGAAAAATAAAAAGAAATGAAGAGGGATATAAATAATAATCCTCCCTTGTCAAAAAAATATGTTTGGGCAAAAACTACTGTATGCTTAAAGAGCATGAATTCATCCTTTATCAGCGTCTTTCTTTTTCCGTGGGCTTTCCCTCGCAGTTTCATGCACTCATACAGCATTTCAGTACAGAGCAGGTATACCTCACTCACGTTCCGAACAAAGCAGTATTTGCCAAAACATTATGACTTTTTCCATGTGTGAGCATTTTAAGTTTTATGAGTAGAGACATTTTCATTAAATTGTGCAAGTTTTTCAAACAACTACATTAAGAATAGGAACAGCTGCTTCATTTGTCTATTGTTAACATGATGAGAAAGGGCAATTTTCTGTGATTTCTTACAGTAAGAGCAAAGTATATTACTTTGCTAGACACTCAAGTTTTTGACTGGCTCATGTTAAAATCAAAACAATCAAAATATATAACATGTGTTTTCTAAAAAATTTAGTTTAATCCAAACTTCACACATCATAACCACTTGAAGTTTACAAAGTCTTAAAAACAGATAGTGGCAGGTTAGATTTATGAGAAAAACTATATGCTATAGTTCAAAGTAAATATACCCAGAAAAGGAATACACTTTAAAATGTAGGTTTCTTTTGAACTTAAACTAGAAGTGTAGATCAAAACCTTTTCATAAAACCAATGGCATACTTTAAGATATTTGAATGCAAAGTTGGAGTGGTGGGCTAACTTTCCCCCAAGGAGCTCATATTCTGAATTGTCACTGTGAATATTGAATTTCACCAGACCACATTTGTAATGCCCATGGCTTATTTTTCTAATAATATTTGATCCTTAAAAGAGTTGAAAGATAAAAAAACACCTTAGGCTGACAGTATACACTTCTCAATGTACAGAACCCACACTGACTTTCCAATTCTGTGGAGACCTGAAAACCTCATATGCACTGTATGTTCTCACTGCAGAAATAAGATACACAGAAGACATCACACCCACAGAAGTGGGGCTAAGACTTTCATCGCAATTATGATGGTGAAAGTCAATTTCTTAATTTTTTTCATCAAATATATTGTGGCATTAGACCTTCCATTTTATTTACATATTTTTCTTTTTCTTTCTTTTTTTTTTTTTAAGATTTTATTTTTATTTTTGGAGAGAGGGGAAGGGAGGGAGACAGAGAGGGACAGAAACAGCAATGTGTGGTTGCCTCTCACATGGCCCTCACTAGGGACCTGGCCTGCAACCCAGGCATGTGCCCTGACTGGGAATCGAACCGGGACCGTTTGGTTCCCAGCCCGCGCTCAATCCACTGAGCTACACCAGCCAGGGTTTTCTTTTTCTTAATACTTCACTTAGACCAAAGAAAAAATATACAAAACAAAAAGATAGAAACAGGGCCCCAAATAACCAAGAATCAAAATTCATCTTTACCAATGGAGTTTGCACGTAAGTCATAACTTCCTAACTTGATGGCATTACATTTCCTGAACTAGTTAAGACTTCTCAACAGTAAAGATCTGCTAAATAGACATACCGATTATTCGGCAATTTGTCTTAATGGGATAAGAAAATATAGGCTTAATTCATTACAATGACCCAGCATTGTAAGGGAACAATAACTGGGTCACATTAAGGGAATGTCCGAATTACATCACCCATTGTTCTCAAACATGTGCACCTCCATACTAGCCTACAACGAAACATTCAATTGTCTGGTGGTAATCTTCATGTGAATGTCCTATTGGTCCCTCAGAGACACAGTGTTTCATATCAAAGGCTCCCTAAGTCGCTTATCTTATTTAAGGTTTGTCACTATCTCATCAGATGCCCAGACTGAAAAATCTTGGGCCCACTTTGGGGGCTCTTACTCTCTTAGATAAACATTTCCAAGACTTTCCAATTCCGTTATTAAAAAATACCAAAGAAGAGAGACTTTAGCAATCTGAGTGACCAAACGAAGACCACGTCATTTTCAAGCTTCAATTGGCTGTGATGGTCCTGGAGGCAAGGGCCCTCTCACTTAGGGGACAGCAGTAGGGGACAGCAGTAGCTCTTAGCATGAGTCCCACTGAACTGAATTGACAGTTTAGAATCTGCTCCTGTTTTCAGCTGTCTCAGTATATTTCTTAATTGACAGACAGGAAAGTGAAGAACTTAAATTTGCCATTATGGTTTGCATCATTGTATCATAGAAATATACAGCTAGATGGAAGAGACCTTAGAAGCCATCTCGTCATCTATTCCAAGTTTCCTTCCTCTAAAAGAATCACGCCAATTTTGAAATAACATTAGACTTGCCTAAAAGTTACAAAAAATACAGTTCCCATATATTCTTCACCCATCTATGTAACCACAGTACAAGTACTGAAATCAGGAAATTCACACTGATATGACACTATTAAGTAATCAACAGATCTTATTTAAATTTTGCCATTTCTGCCCACTAACGTCCTTTTTTGGTCAAGTATCCAACGTGGGATCCCCACTGAATTTGGTTGTCACTTCTTTAGTCTTCTTTATTCTGCGACAGATCTCTAGGGTTGTTTTTTTATAACTCCGATACTCTTGAACAGTCCAGGCCATTTATTTTGCAGAATGTCTCTGAATTTGTTTTTATCGAACGATTTCTCACGAAAACGAAGGTGCGCATTTTCGGGAGGAATACCAGAGAAGCGCTGCCTTTGCTAGTGCATCATCTGTGGTTGAGTGTTACTGAAGCTTTACTGGTGGTGATATTAACTCTGATCAAATAGCTAAAGGGCTGTCTTCCATGTTCTATAAAGTTGTTATTTTTCCATTCATAAATAACAAGTATCTGTGCGAAGATATTTGGAGATTATGCGTTATCCTTTGTACATCAAACTCTTACCCACTACTGTAGGCATCCATCTCTGGTACTTGAATGGAATAACTATTACTGTGGTGCAAATCAATAATGCTGATTTCCAATTTTCTTATTCTTCTACATTTATCAATTAGTATTCTATGATTGAAAAGAGCTGTCATTTCTACCCCAGTTATTAGTTCAATTATTCACTTACATCAGTATAGACTCATGGACCTTATTTTATTTTATGGGTTATAACCTAATACTATCATTATTTACTTTGTTGCTTAAATTGAACCAGCTTGGGACAATGGAAACCCCTTTAAGTCAGTCCCTATGTCCTTTTGATATACTTCCATGGTTTTGGGGAACATCTTTACTTTCTGGACACAAGATGCTTCAGGCTCTAACAAGGTCCAAGATGCTAGTTAGGAAGACCCCAAACTCACCTCCTTCTGCAGACACACTGAATATGTACCTACACATAGAGAAATCCTCCTGAACAATAAATGAGGACTGGTTGAACAGCTTCGGTACAAGCGACAGAGGGACCGCAGAGAGAAGGGTGAAGACTGAGATGATAACAAGAGCAACCCCACCCTGGACGCGGTAGGCGGGACACCGCTGAGGGACCTTGCGCAGACTGGCCCACCCTCTGCACAGTGAAACAGCGCAGTAAAGGGTGCACAGTACACACAGACTACATGTGAAGGAAATCCATTTACTAACCCTACAGCACCTGCCAGACAGGTGAGACACTGCTGGCTCTCTCTCTGGGACGGGAGGTGTTGGTAAGAGCCATTTTTAATCATGAAGAAACAGAAAACCTGAATAGACTGATTACAAATAATGACATTCAGTTACTAATTTAAACACTCTCAAACAGAAGTCCAGGACAAGATGGCTTTACAAGAGAATTCTACCAAATATTTAAAGAATTAATACTAATCCTTCACAAATTATTACAAAAAAATTGAAGAGAAAAAAATGCTTCCACACTCATTTTATGAGACCTGCACTATCCTGACCCCCAAATCAGATGAAGACATCCACACATGTGCAAATCACAGGCAAGCATCCCCGACAAACACAGGTGCAAAAATCCTCAACAAAGTACTAGCAAACTAAATTTAACGGTACATTAAAAGGATCTTATACCATAATAACCAAGAGGGATTTATTTCAGAGATGCAAGGATGGTTCAACACCTGCAAATCAATCACTGTGGTACAGCCCATTAGCAATATGAAATATAAAAGTCATATGATCATCTCAATAGCTCCAGAAAAAACCCCAGCATTCAACAGAATTCAACATCCATTTGACTTAATAAAAATAAAACAAAACAACCTCTCAACAAAGTGGTTACATAAGCTCCAGACAACTTTTTGCCTAGAGCTTATGGATGAATGAGGTAATTTTTCTCATTCTATAAGTTTTCATTTATACAAAGATATTTGTAAGCAAAGGATATGATAAAATCTTCTTTGCTGAAGTAATTTAATGCATATAGAATTAGATCTTAATTGGTATTTCTACTATGCAGGAACTTCAAAATACTCATATGGTACTGTTAAATTGGTGTCTCTTTTGCCTAAAAAAGCTAGTATTAGAATGTCAAAATTTTCATTATTTTTTAAAATACATACTTTATGCAGATACTGCTAAGAATATTACCTTGTCTCAAAGAACTTAAGTAGGGTAAATGGAAATCTCCTCTTATCTCCCCAGAGTTATACAATCAGAAGTATTTATTGACGGGGATGAGAAAGAATATTAAAAAAAATTCTAGATTGAATTATTACAAACACAAATATGAAACGTTGACAGATTTTGTGTCACTGTATACACACTGTTAAAAGACACAGAAATTTCCCAACTGTTACACAAATTCTATTCTTTTTTATTTGGGTAGGAAAAATGGGATACCTGGAATTCTCAGGAGAGTCAAGATAAAGGAGCTGACTGAAAGCTCAGGAAAATGGCCTACAATTAGGAAGCCAACGACCCGGCAAACATCTGGGAGCTAGAAGAAGAAGAAAGCAAGCGGTGCAGACCCGGTAGCACTGAGGAGGGCAGCAGGGGCTCAGCATGCCTCGGGCACAGAGCCTTTGCCCTTACGGCCGACACCGAGCCAGCTACAGCTGTGTCCCAGCAATAGTGGGATCTAACGACTAGTCTTCCAGGATGCAGACAACTAGGGCTGGGAACTTGCCATACTTCCTAGATTTTCAAGTTTGGTCCTCTCTGGAGTTTTATTTGGTGTAGGGAAGAGCATGAGAGTCAATGAAAACCAAGGAGGTACAGTACAATACTTTGGGGGAAGTAACCTTGCCCCTTGCTCCCTGGCTTTGAAGTTCAGGAAATGAGGGCACTGAAGCCATTTGCGGCCACCTTGTGGAGCCGAGGCAGCAGCCGTGTGATGCAGAAAGAAGTACTGGTCCCCAGCTTTTCACCTACATGAGCTTGTTTAAACCAGCTTAGTTTGCACCTTCTGCCATTTACAACCCAACGCATCCCAGCTGCTGTACATTCTCTAACTAAAGGGGTTCCCAAGGGCAGTCCTCAGCCGTTTCCTCTCCCACAGCACTACCTTCCTGCCCCCAATCTCTTATTTCAGTGAAATTCTCTATCATGGTTTTAAGGATAATTTCTTATGACAGTATATGTGACTGTGCCTAATTCTTAAACAAGAGCTTTTCCCAATTAAAAAAGAACTGGAAGGGTGGGGGGAAAAGGCAGAAAACTGTACTTGAACAACAGTAACCAAAAAAGTAAAAAAAAAAAAAAAAAAAAAAAGAATTCTGAAGCTGGAAGAAAAAAAGAATATTTTTTGAAGTAATATGGTCATTAAATACAAATGGACATAAAAAAAAAAAGAACTGGATACCCTGGATCATCTCAACTTGATATTTATGTATGCATGCATTCATTATTCAACAGATATTTACTGATTATCTATTATGTACTGGATATACAAAGATAAAGTGAATAATTTGCAATTTTCTTTAACATCAGATTTTTCCTTGGCAATTTGTTAGCCTCAAGTTTTGAGGTCTCAGTAAGTACTTAAGGAAAAAAAGAGAACCTACAACTTTTATAAAATTGCCTCTTAAGTGAACTGTTGAAAACCATGAACCCTTCCTTGTTATCATACGAATCTTTTTTTTTTTTGCTTCTTTTTAAATTGAATTTATTGGGGGTAATATTAATAAAATTATATAGGTTTCAGGTATACAATTCTGTAATACTTCATGTGTATGTTGTATTGTGTGTTCACCACCCCAACTCTCCTTCCATCACTATTTATGCCCCCTTTACCCTCTTCCACTTCCCCCTTAATTCACTTTGTGTGCCCTCAGTTCTCTCATCCTGATCAAGCACTTAATTGAGGAAGTATGTGTAAGTTGCTGTCCGTTTTTCTTTCCCTTTTCATTTTTTTCCCCCAATAGCCTACCCCACACTTTATATTTCTTTTTTCTAATCCTTGTACAGTTTGCACTTGCCTGTATTTCAGGTCTACCAGCATTGACCACAGTTTAAACACACAGGTGGCACTGAGAATTCAAGACACTAATGGGGGCATGAGCGCAGGGGAACAGGCCCTGCTAATGTGCTGAGAAAACACATGACCTACAAGTACCAATGTGCCCTGCCTGGTCTCTTTTGCCTCCTTCCTTTCCTTTTGTGTCACATGTCTATGAGGCAATTAGGTGTGGTTCACTTTTGAGACTAATCTCATCCCATGTGCCTACCTACCCATCATACTCGCTACACACACCAGCCTGCTGTGGCTTTGCTCCTTGTGAGGGAATCCAGTTGTCTGTGGACTACAGAAAGGTTCATCCACAGTACCAGCTTTCAAGTTCAAAACAGAGTCTCCATTTCCTTTTGAACATTTCCTGCTGAATTATTAAACACCAACAATAAAATAATAGAAAAACATGTTATTTCAGTGGTTTTAACCTTAGTCTAAGTGACCAGTAATAAGAGATTATGGTGATTACTTAATAATAAGGAGTAGTGATGAATTTCACAAGGGGCATTTATAAATGGTAAACCAAACTTCACAGTTTTGCCACAAAATATGAAAATAATCCCTGGGACTCATGACAGGGCTATTAATTTTCCTTTTCCCTTTCTTTCACTCTGTGAGAAGCTGGCCAATGGAACGGCATCTTTTCCTTTTTGTTTGGTTGTTTTTGAAGATTTTTTTTTTCCTTATTTTTAGAGAAATGGGAAAGGAGGGAGAAAGAGAGGGAGAGAAACACACATGGGAGAGAGAAAAATTGATCTGCTGCCTCTCGTACATGCCCCGACCAGGAACGGAACCCATGACCCAGGCATGTACTGACCAGGAATGGAACCGGTGCCCTTTTGCTTTGTGAGATACTGCCCAGCCAACAGAGACATACTCGTCAGGGCTTTTTTCTTTTTAAATCAGGAAAAATACTCAATATCTTCCCTGGGATAAAATTAATCTTATTTTATATAGTAACACATACGTAAACCAAGGGCCACAGAGAATCCTGAGCTCACAGAAACTGGACATTTATACATTCAAAATCTGATACAAGAGCCAACAGTTAAGGCATGTGTTTGTCTTCTTAATGAATCAATGCATCGGTGGACAAGATGACTACAAGTAAAAACTATGAAGAGCTATCTTCTTAGCATTGGAACATTGAAAAAGGCTGAATAATTTTGTGAAGTTTTATCTCTGTCCTTATGTACATACTGCAAATATGACAAAATGTTTATACTTGTTCTAGCTGGTAAGTATACAGGCATTTGATGTGTTATGCTATACCTTTTCTGTACTTTTAATTTTCCCCCCTAAAATTCCAAAAATAAGGAGACAAGAAAAAAAAATCAAAGAAATATTCTGTGAAAGTACAAGATTTAAAATGATCACTTAAAGTTTAAAAGCATAAATACCATTAAAGTTACTTAATCTCTGATTGGGTCAGTTTAAAAAACTTTTAATTTTGCAATAATTTTAGGCTTTCGGCAAAGGTGATAGCCTTCAACTTTGATGTCCTTCACCCAGCTTCCCTTACTGTTAACAACTTACCGCTGCACGATTCTCGAAAGCCAGTACATTAACATCAACACAACACTACTAACTAAGTTAGATGCCTTATCTGAATTTCACCAATTTCTCCTCTCACATACTTTTCCTATCAGGATCCAACACTGCCTTTAGGGATTGTGCGTTCAGGTCGTTTTGATGGAGTATGCAACCTCTACCTCCTTCCATTCTACAGAACGTTTTTCTGTCTGATTTTTCTGTTGGCTTCTTTCAAAAATCTGTGTTTATATTTTTAATTTCAGCTCTAGCAAAATAATGGCAGATATTTAATTAAACTAAATGAGGTGTAGCAACACTGAGAAGTAATTTCAGAAACAATTGGTGTGATAAACAGATAATCTTGCTTTGTTTGCATACTGACATACTTTACAATGAGGGTAAAAATTTAGTTCAAGGAACAAGTAGTTTCATGACCTTTAAAATACTCCTTCAGAAGACTAATAAATGCAAACCACTTGTTTTGGAGAATGTTTACAAAATGCTGCCAGCCCTACATCATTCGTCTCTACTAGACCCTCAGTAAGGCTCCTACTCTCTGCATGCTGACTGGGCAAAACGCAATCTAAATCAAGCTTCTGTGTGTCATTAGAGAGAGTTCTCAATGATGACATGTGCTAGCAAAGCCTAGCCAGGTACTTTTTTATCCAGCTGGAAGTAATCTAAGCTACTAGAAAATCAGCAAACATGTGTTGGATGCATCCACAAGTCGATTTGCATAACAGTGAAGCTTCAGGATGCCTCAAAAGGTGAGGAAGAAAAAACTATCAGTAAGATCCATGAAAGCATGACCGTAAGTAACTAGAGGACCAGAAAAAAACTTTTGTAAATACGATCCTTAAAGAGAAGATTAGAAATCTTTCCATTTCTGTTCTTTCAACTAATTATGTTGAAGCACATACAAATGGCACTTTGGGTATTTTAACCATGAAAATGAAAACCTTGTTTCCCCTCCTCCTCCATCAGAATATGTTAAGCTAATCAGATCCCATTCAGTTACATTCTACTTTGTGATAAGCCTATGTAGCTGTACCTAGTAATAAAACACACTGAAACGCACGGTAAGATTAATGCTGGGAACAGCACTGTCGGAACTCCATGGACACCGAAGCCGAAGCTGAAAGGGATGCTGGTGCCCCCAGCTTCACTAAACAGTCCAGCCATGAGCTGACAGTCCAACTGGGTGGTCCACCTGCTAACATGGATCCCCTCTCCAAGCCTCTAATGATTTCTCATGCGTGGGGTTTCCAGTCTCCAGAGACTCCCACGTCCTTAAAGATGAGTAAAAGCTGGGACCCCTACATTAATCCACACCTCTTCCTTTAAACGTAAGAAAATGGTAAGTAGCAGAAACAGGATTTTTTTCCCTTTCACATAAAGAAAGGGAGAACTGCTCATGAAAGATGAAAATGTCTGCTGAGTTGGCTATTTATACTTGGCCCTTGTCTGGAAAGTTATTTTTTGAAAAATGTTTTAAAACTCTTAGATCCTAAAAAAACCAAACTAAAAATACCGAAGGGTGATGGAGGATATGCTTTGCCTCTTTCCTCCTCCTCCGATCTGCCACCATGCTCACTGTTTTTACAGTTGTGTCAGTTTATTAGAAAAATAAAACTTGATTGGATCATATGTCTATGTTTAAAGAAAAAAGCAGACTGGCAGGTCTGACTGTGCATATTGGGAAGTGTATGACAACCTTCCCAGAGAGGAAAGAACAGCAGCAAATACATACTCGATAGGTTCTTAGAAGAATACAGTAGCTGCTTAATTTAATCACATTAGCAAACTGCTGGTGAATCAATGTTTTAAAAAAGTAAGCTGCATGGATGTTAAAATTGGTATAAACTTATTCAAACAATGTTGAAAGCAAAATGACTTGCTAAATCATTTACTGCTATGGTTTAGAGACTGGTCTTGATTTACATAATCCAGGTTTTTAACAACTGGTGTAACAGAAAGAGCAGAAGCCGGGAGACATGTGGTACAGTCCCTACGGGGCCTAAGAATACCCCTCTCCACTCTTAACTCAGTGAGCGAGTGAGGAGGGGCAGCTCAGGGCCCACAACCCGGGGTTCTTCAACACTTCGGAAGTCCTACACGGTAATGGCGGTTCGTGAAGCAGTTCCAGTATTTTAAAGAGCCCGAAAGAAATCATGAGTTCATCTGAGACAGGACTGTGGAGTCTATTTTATTTTTTGGTTAGAGTCATGTCAGGTAGGTACGGTCATGTTAGCTATGTAATCTTAAATGCAGTTGGTTTGGATTATGAGGTCCATGAGGGAAAGAGGAAAAAGTGTTCTTGATAAAGAAAAGAAAGATCTTTAAGATAATTTTCAGCTCTAAAATGTAATGACCTATGACCTTAGCATTCACCTGGTATGTCTGAGTTGGGGGAGGAAGATACAACCCCCCCCACCAATATTTATTGAGGAATATAATAAATTTGTGTCAAGGAAGCTGTAGGGTATTCCTCATGCCTTATCTTACCTAATGTTCTCAACAGCCCTGTGAATGAAGTTTTTGCCTTGATTGTAGAAATGAGCTAAGTTGTAACTTTTACCAAAATCAACTGCCAGTAAGTAGTAAGGCTGGGATTCAGACTCTGTCCACCTCCTTCCAGCACCATGTTGCTTTATAAAAACTACTGCTATTAGTGAGCTCTCACTAATTCCATTTTTCCAGCTGGTAACAGGGTTGTGAAGAAATGCATTTTCCTGTCCCCAGCTGTCTTGCACAGCCTCGGTATGTTATGCCAACATAGCCTACAGGTCCAGGGGTCCAGCCAGAGAGCAAAGAACATCTAAGATGTGTCTTCAGTCGCTCGTCACTGACAGGGTGGCTTTGCCAGAAACTTTCCTAGCACAGAGCTCACTGGCTTATGTGAACAAGAGGGTGATGTGCTGTGGCCGCGGGCGAAACTAAAGGCTGAGTGGGGGACAGAGACGTGCTTCTAACCTTTCCTTTTTCCAAGCCCCAGTACTGGGGTTCTAACAATTTTTGTCCATTTCACCTAATACTGACCTGTAAGGTACTATCAAGGATGCAGAGGACAAGCTGTTAAGTAAAAGATTTCTAGTATTTAATGACTAGGCCTGGAAACTTTCTTGTCCAAAAGGATTTTGCACAGTGAGACAGCGTCATGTTAACTGACAGCGTTTTTGTTGTCTGAAAGGTCCCTTTCCCCTCCTGTCCAAGGAACACTGTGATTTAATATGTGTACATGGGAAATTTTTATCAGTTGTCCTTTTCTCCCCCCAAATGTATCTAAATCTAGAGAAATAACTCTTTACCATACCTCTGTTAAAACTAGGAGAAGAAATAAAAAGCAATTTTTTTGGTATAGTACATTAAGACATGCAAAATCCAGTGCAAGGCGACACAACTCTAACACATATAAGCTGAGGCCAACGTTTTTCTAGCCATCTAGATTAAGTTTGGAATTTGGTAACTAAAAACAATAGGGAGAAAAACACTAATGTAGCTAGAGACAAGATTTGAAGGTGGATATACTTGGAAGAGGATAACGACTGTACTGGATTTCTCATTAGAAGAGAGCAGAGTCTTATGAAGACTTCATGTTCCCCAAGAGAACCATATTTACACAATTAACAATTCTTTTGTTGGAAAAACGCTTCTCATTATTGCATGTGGACACATGTGGGCCGTGTAAAAATATAAGAGATGTGTAACACACGGTAAACAGAAAGTAATGATCTTAAACAGGCCGAATCCTTGAACTCGTCATTAATAAATGTCTCTCCTGCATTCAGCTACCCGGGCTGCTGGGAGCCTGTTTTCTTCAAGTACTTCAAACACTGCAATCCAGGAACATTTATTATTTTAATCCATTACAGGCAGTGCTTGATTTAACTTTATTGGTTGTGGTGGTGGTAGTGGTTATAAGTGGGGGTACAGCAATGTTCTTTTACACATCATTTCAAAAGGGCTTAATTATATTTTATAGCCTGGGCCAGGAATCCTGCTTGTTTTTTGTCTAACAAGGTTCAAACGGAGTTCAGGTCGGTGATGAATCAGAAGGAAAAGGCAGAGATGGTTATCTCTGTGTGATGAGCTCACCCCCGGAAAGGCTGGGCAGGTACACCGCGTCCACCACAGCACAACACGTGGCCGCGCTCCACAGCCTGCGCCGGGTGCTGGTGATGTGATTTTTACTTTTCACGCCACCTGGAAGTTAGCACGTCGGAAACCTGACCCAGAGGTTATCTTTTACATATCTGCAGTTACTCTCCTATCTCTGCAAGAGCTACAGTAACCACCCAGCACAAAAACAAAAAGTGTATATAACACTTAAAAATGCACAAATCCTTCCCACAGAAAAACTTAAACATCCCAAATAAAAGATGTGGAGGCCTGCGTTAACGTAAATTGGTCAAACAAAAGAACAAGTGACTGTGTAAACACGCCTGGGCAGTGTCTGTTGCTGTCATTCTAAGATGGTAGTGTTACTATTGCTCATTATTGCCCAAAATTCTACCTAATAAGATATTCTGATAAAAATTACAGCAAGAAGAATAAAGCTTGTATGTCAGGATTTCTTCTCCATTGCATATGATTTCTAAGAAGAAGAGAACAAAAGAATTACTCCCCAAGGGAGTATCTGATACATTTATGTTTTTTATGTCCCACTATATTCAAAAAATAATAGGGGACATTATTTTGGAAAAAAGTTATGAGAATTTCACTTTTTCTTCTTGTTTCCCATTCAATGTTCAGAACTTCCTATTCTAGTTTTTTGAAGGTCTCCTTCCACCATTATGCACAGTAGAAATATCACTGTTGAAAAAAACGCAGTAATCTATAGATAATTTAAGAGTCAAAAAAGAGGGACATGTCAGTTCATCAGTAGCAACTTTGAGCCTTGTTATAAAGTAATAGGAGGGAATCTGACCAGGATTAATAGTGGTACTCCGTTATGGGATGCGGGGTGTCAGGTTTCACGGATTCTAGGCCATCTGTTCAGCCGGCCTAGATTTTACTTCTGCAGAACTATAAACGCACCTCTACCTCAGGGACTATAGAAAGGCATTAGAATTCCTCTGCTTTTCATTAGCACAAGATTCAGTAACTCATTTCATTGTCAAGATAATCCCCTTTTACTCTTTCTTTTGCGCTTGCAAAGGATGCCAAAATGACAAATAAAATCCCAGATGTTATGCTCAGTGAGGTCTCCACCTTTCCTCCAAAGCTGGGTCTAAGCTACTTGGGACACAGTGTCAAAAATGACAAGACCCTCATGCCCACACCCAATGTTCATCAAGGTCGGTCAGTGATTTGTCTAGCTGTCTACCAGCTGTACTTCCACTTCAGTCCTCAGTGGCTGCTGAAAATTAAGTTTGTCCTCTGGCTTTAACTGTCAAAGAATTCATTTCTTATTGTTCAGGCATTAGAAAGAAGTACTATTTCTTTCTAAAAGTAACAAAAGTCTTTCGATTGTTGTAAATGGCTTCTTATTGGAACATATTATTTCAGGCAGTCATATCTAATTTAATGATTTATTCCCACTTGGGCTTGCTTGCATCTCTGGCGCATCTAATGGCTGTGACAACGCCTTAGATTTTCCTCTGGAGATCCCGTTAACTATGGAATGAAAAGCCGGAGCCCCACTTTTATCAATTAATGGCCCGGTTTCACTTTTCAGCATGAACGGGAACTTTAGCTTCTTTTTATCTTATTGGTCCTGAATTCGGTGAACATGAGAAGATACATATATAAACATGAAAAATAATATGGTTATTCTTTTCCCCCTATTTTTGTTTATATACACAAAGATAAGTACATCTGGATGACAGAGGTTGGGGTAGTGAAAGTTATTTAAACCACAGCTCTTTGACTAGAAGGAGTTCAACTCATTGCTTTCTGCATGGATAGAAAGTCCCTTTGGAAAGGGGACCCTTGCAACTTTTCCCAATTCTGACCAAAAAGCCAGACAAGATGGCCTTATTTAGGCTCCTCCCCCGATCCTTTGTGCTACCTAACTTGTTGACATCCTATTTCCCTTTTCCTTAATCTACGTGGAGATCACTAATCCAAACGCCCCTGGGAAAGGGCAAGGAAGCCTAAAGCGCAGCGATTTCACAGCCTGAGCTGTGCACCCTTGTTTGCTGAAATCTAAGGAGTGCCGCCCTAATAGAGCCATAATTTACTCTGACAAGGGGAGCTAAAGTCTGCAGCTCACTCCCCACGCTGCTCGTGGAAAGTGCTACAATGCTAGTTCAGAATTTATGGCTACACACCTATGGCTTCTCCAAAGAGGCATACTTCAAACGTCCATGTTGGGGGAAATGGGCTGTTTTTAAAAAGAACATACTACAGAAAGGGATGGATTTAATGGAGAGCAGAAGAATATTACCTGCCTTAAAGTGATTCAGAAAATAAGATATAATTTCCAAATGAGATTCATTTTCTTACTGATAATAGTACAATCATAAGTTTTTTTTTCTTTCTTTTGTTTTGCAATATTATACACCAACCTTAAAATACAAGCATTACGTTTACTAAAATCAACTTTAGGGCCCTTTTCCCAAAGACATATGGGAGAATGTAAGTATTCTAGCAGAAATACAAATTAGGTCATTGTAACTCACTGTTACACTAGCATCTGCAGAGCGGAATTAAAAAAAAAAATCAAGTCCCTTGAAACTTTCATAGTTGAAGATTGCAGAAATGTACAGCAGAATAAGAAAACCTCATAGATTTTTTTAAGTGGAAAATACTTAACCATTTCATTTTGTTTCAAACAAAGAACACATTTCAGTGAGTAATCTGTACATCTTCCATTGTAAAAACCAGTAAATGAATACGAAAGCATTTCAGATTTAAACATGTAACAATGTTTTGTGAGGAAAACCAACTTTCCCCTTTCACTCTTTTATTACTCCCTTTTCCTGTGCACTTCCCATAAGCTTATGACAGTTAAATGATAAAAAATATAATTAGGTGAACCGAAATATTTTTATACCTTTCAGAAGTGAGGAAACATGCCTACAACACATTCTCAATTGTGTTTCTCTAAATACTACTTAGAACATAAGATTCCTCTAGCATTACAAATGTATTTCAGCTCCTAAATTAAAACTCATCTGGAAAGGACCGTTTTACCCTGTTTATATAACATTGTCACATAAAGAGTGTTAAAAAAAATATTTCACTAAAAATAGCTTGCGTAAGTTAGGGATTAGAGTCGTTTCTGCTGCTATAATTGTTCCTTTGTAGTTTTTTCCATGATGTTTTTGCACAGTGTTTTTGACTGTGTTTATTAAAGTCAGCACATCAAAAAGGATCAAAGAGAAAGTGAGTGAGAACCAAAGAAACCCCAAGTGTGTTGTCTCATTGGGGAGTTATGCAGATTCGCATAAACAAGTGCAAATTGTTGAGGTTTTAATGAAAATTTTCTACAATTATTTTATCTTCAGTCATTCTATACAATAACATCTGCACAGCAGATGGCTATACTGAACCAAGGCAATGCTCCTTTCTCTCTCTCTGTTTAATAGTACATCTGAGATGACTACTTTTGTCACTGTGCTCAATTTGGTTCAGCAAATAATTTGAAAAGTGCAGCTGCTGCAGATGGTCACAATAGTTATATAAACTATAAAATCAAAGACACAGTTAAGTATTTCTGCATTAGATTCAAACTATAAAAATCTGACTAACTGTTGAGCTCAAAGATACACTATAAAAATTTTGGTTGCATGCAGAACGGTGTCATTTGAAAAATATGAAATATGACTACTGGTAGGAGGGTTTTTTTGGGGGGTCGGATACTTTTTACCACTTATCAAGAATATACCTCAAGTATATAATTACGTATACTTCATCCAAGTTGCAAAGCAAGGATTTTTAAGATATTTAACTATATAATGAAATTAACATTCAAAGTTTAAATTATATTTTACTTTAAAAAAGGTTTGCTTAGTTAAAAATCAATTTTTGAAAATATGTAAGTAATCTCTCAACTACAATTTCCTAGAAACCAGCCTTCAGCAATAACCAGAACTTAACACAATATAATTTCACTTAATTATAATTTATTATTACTTTGCTGACTTGGTTATCTTCTTAAAATGTTTGAGCATGGTATTAACTAAGCAGAAATGGAGAGAAAACAGATTTGGTGTTTATTATGCTCTCATAATAAAAACGTTCCTTTTAAATGGCTAACTTGAATCTACTTTGGTTTTGCTGACACCAGTAACTATTTCAGAACATTTGCTTGATACCAGACTTAAGACTTGCATAACTTATGTCTTAGTCAAAGCTGTAGTTTCTACTTCTGTGTTTACCTAGATTGAAGGGCATAATTGCAAAAGAAATAGGGGTACGTAGTTTTTTTAGTATGAAGGGGGAAAAGCAGGTTGCGAAATAGAATGAGTCTACTACCTTGTACTGCTCAGTGAGAGGATTTTAATTATATTTTAGAGATGTTTAGAAGGATAGACACCATTAAATGTGGATAAAATATGAATAGCTAATGAATAAAGCAAGGAGTGAGGCTGAAAAAAGAAAGGACTGAGAATTCAGCACTCCTTCACTCCGCCTGGGTCCCGACCTTCCCCTGCGGCACAGCTAAGGTGTGACTGGAAAGGTGTGGAGGCGGGCTCCGTGCTGCCCGGGCTGCAGTTTACTTGTGGGTAAATCAAACACTGTGGCCTCCAAGTCTCATAGTCTTTCATGTCCCATGGACCCGACATTTTTCATTTCTAACTTTTAAGACAAATAAATAGTGATTTTAGCTGGCTTGGTCACAAATATTTCTGGTGAGAAAGAAATAAATCATCTATTTTTTGGCCTGGCATCTATACTTCTCAACTATAAAACTTTTTTTCTTTATCTCTTAAACTACTGTGTCCAAACTGGCTATATGGAACGAAGTTATAGTTAGTCTCCAGCTGCCACTTACCATATTTTTTGGACTATGAGACGCACCCCCCCCAAATTTGGGAGGAAAATGGGGGTGCGGTGGTGGAGTGGGTCACAGGAGGCAGGAGCAGGTAAAACATTTAACCACATTTTTTGCTTCAAAAACTTTTTTCCTATTTTCCTCCTTATCTAAAACCTAGGTGCGTCTTATGGTCCAGTGCGTCTTATAATCTGAAAATACGGTAATACTTTTTAGTAAACCACTAAGTTGCATATAGTTTCAGGATTTACTTTATCCCCCTCCACCCCCAAATCTTTCCTGCAAATTAAAGTGGAAAAAAAAATGTTTCCCTTTTGCTACTTTTACTTTCAAAGTACAATTTCTGGCATTGTGCCCTGAACTTTTACAGTAGCAATTTCAGTGACTGAAAACTGTTATTTCCCACCTGTGCTTTGTCTTTTCCTTCCCCCCTCACATTCCTTCTGTCTACCCTTTTTGGTTTAGTGTGAAAAAGCACATAACAATTTAGTCAGGGCAACAAAAGAAGAAAATGTAGATATCGCTGCCTGTTCATTTCTCCCCTCTGCACCCATCAGAGACTGTCCATTTGCAGGGTCGGTGCCTCTCCTAGCGAGGCTGGGTACAGAAGCACGGCCTTTCCTCGCCAGGCGCTGCTGCCTGAGAATCCTCAATGGAACTGTCCTTGCAGAGTTGAACCCTGACTTCTGTTACACCTTGTGTAGCATACCTGCCACTAGAGCAATTTCTCTTGTTAAAGTAAATTGTTACCAGTGACTTGATGCAGTGCACTGGAATCACCCATACGGCTTTTGCAACACGGGTTTCTGGGCTCCGTGCCAGGAGTTTCTGATTCAGTAGGTCAGGGGTATAGTCTGAAGATTTGCATTTCTAATGGGTTCATAAAACCATTTCTTGTTGTTCCACTACAGCTGTTTTAGGAAAGAGAAATTTAGGAACACACAGTTTTAAAGACACTTGTAGGAACATACCTGAAGAAGTGGATAGGAACAGTTTAGTTTAGGGCATTAAAATACATAAGCTCAAAGGATTTGTTATAAAATTTTCACTAAAACAAGGTCACAAACCAGAAATGTCCCCATCTCTAAAGGCCCTTAAAACTTTTAACCTCCAAATGACGCAAATCATCAAAATCACGCATTTTCCAATTTTAATGAGTCATGCTACCATCTCCCCCCCCCTCTTCTGTGACTTACCGGGTACTTTTTGTGCTGCTTTCACATTCAGGCTTCCACTGAGGGTTGATAAAGATGCTAACAGGCATGGTTTATTAGGATGGGGGACAGTTTCCATGGAGACCACAATCTGAGTAGTATGCACAGAAATTTTCTGAAAGCAGGAGACAGTTCTCCACATGTTTTCTTGAAATGGAACCTTCTGTGCTCCATCACCATGAACTCTGGGTTTACACAACTTTCCACGGTAACATTTGGAGGCTGGAAGCTCATCCTTATGCAGCATGGTGTCTGACAGGGTTGAAGTCTCTTTGCTGTGTGCACTTTTTATCTTCTTTATAAAATGGTTTATCTGATGCAGCTTGGTAAAACTCAGGTTTGCTTTCAAAGGCTTTGATATCTCCAGATTGATGTCTGCTATAGAATTGAAAAAGATAAGAAAATTACTGAAGCTCTTTTACTGAATATAAGCCTTTACTTCCCTGTCACATTCCTGTTTAAGTTGCCCAACACTTGTACTGTGGACTCATTAGAATGCCAGGTGTAATTCTTTCACTAATCACCTGACTATTGTTTCCATGTAGTGCCTTGAAGGAACACATTCCCTGAACTACTTAGTCCACATTCCTGTCTTAATCCATGTCACTCCATTCCTGATAGAATAAAGGCCACACACGAACATATCCTTCTGCCCTCCCAACCACGGCAAAATCAAGCAGCCTTTCCAGTTCATTACTGCAGCTGGCATCTCTTCTTCCAAGGCAAAAGGACTTACCCTCGTATCTAGCACAAAATTTGACACAAATACTGGTATTAATAAACATATCTCACTAACGGAAGTAGCCTCTCCTACCATTCTCTGATCAAATATATGCAGAAAGCATTTGTTTCTCCTTGCGACCTGCTGCAAACCTGAAGAATCTCTACATCTTGCCCTATAGTATATTTTGCAGTAATAAAATTTCAAATACCTCATCATGGGTAGACTGAGATTTCTGAAAATGTATAGTGCATTTTATATTTATCATATGCCAGAAGTTGTCCTTATCTGCCACATAGCCACTAGACATTCAAACTAATAGCCTCAGTGGGTTGAGCTCCAGCCTGAGAATCAAAGGGTCAGCAGTTCAATTCCTGGTCAGGGCACATGCCTGGGTTGTGGGCCAGGTGCCCAGTTGGGGGCATGAGAAAGGCAACTGATCAATGTTTCTCTCACACATCGATGTTCCTCTCCCTTTCTTTCTCCCTCCCTTTCTCCCTCCCTTACCCTCTCTCTAAAAAATAAATAAAATCTTTAAAGAAACTAATAGCCTTATTATTCTGTGTTTGCTTTATTTCATTGTCTTTCTTACGGCTTCGTTATCACTAAGACACAAGACTATAAGCACTGTGAAGGCAGAGTGTGCCATGCATCTTTATAGTCCAAGGACTAGCACAGGGCATCTCGTATACGCATGTGTTCAATCAGTGTTGGAACTTCACTGAACCTTACAGGCATTCTTTTCATTGGAGCTTGAGGACAATACAAGACATAATAATTCTAGATGGAGCTAGGAATAGCTAAGTTATTAAGCAGTTAAAGTTAACAGTCCTTATTAATAATTTCATTATCTACATCTCTCTTCATAAGGAGGACCCATCTAACCTTTCTCAGGTATCAGCACCTTTGGGTTTCCTCCTGGCTACCCAGGGGACCTCAGGGGACCATCCCTTTTAAGTGTGCCTTCTCTTGTGTTCCTTTAGTCAGGGCTAGCAAAACTCTGAGAGTCCACCTTCTAACTGGTTGCTCATTGGAAAGAGGGAGACATCTGAGCCACCCATCTACAATACTAAAAAGTTTCCTGCTCCCCATATTTTTAAAACAGGAAAGAGTAAACTAACTTAAAAAAATTACTCTTTAAAACATCTTATTGACATATAACTAACACGCCATACAATTTACCTTCTTAAAGGATACAGTTCAATGGTTTTTGGTATACTCACGAGATTGCACAAACATCACCACTACAGAACCCCAGAACCTTATCACCACCGCATACATACAACATCCCATACCCTTAGCCTTCACTTCCTGTCCACTCCCACCTGCAGCCCCAGCAACCACTACTTTAATTTCTGTCTACAGATTTGTCTGCTCTGGACATTTCGCATAAATGGATTCATACAATATCAGGCCTTGTGTTTCTGGTTTTTCAGCCAGCATAATGTTTTCAAGGTCCGTTCATACTGAAACATGTATCATTCATTCTTAATTCCTTTTTGTGGCTAACATTTCATCATATGGGGATACGTTGTGTTTGCCCATTATCAGTTGGTGCGTATTTAGGATGTCTCTACTTTTGGGCTGCTATGAACATTCCTGTGCAAATTTTCTCATGGATGTGTTTTCAATTCCACTAGGTATCTACTTACGAGTGGGACTGCTAGGTCATATTTGATTATAGCCATCCTAGCTGGTGTGACATGGTATTCTGTTGTGATTTTTTTTCTTTTTATTTTCCCTAAAGACTAATGATCTTAAACACTGTCTCATGTGCTAACTGACCATTTGCCTTTATGACCTCTATATATTCTGGATACAAGTCCCTATCAGATACAGAATTTGCACAAAATTTTCTCTAGTTCTGTGGACTGCCTTTTCAGTTTTTTGATGCCATCATTTGCAGCACCAACAATTTTAATTTTTGTGAGTCCAATATATCTAATTTGTGTGTGCTTTTGATGTTGTATGAAGCAACTATTGCTTAGCCCAAGATGACAAATATTTACACTTATGTTTTCTTTCATGAGTTCTACAGTTCTACCTCTCACATTTAGGTCTATAATCCCTCTTGAATTAACCTGGTGTATTGTGTGAGTCAGGGGTCTGACTTCATTCTTTCGCATGGGGATATCCAAATACACCAGCACCATGTATTCAGGGGCATTATCTTTGACTTGTAGAATTTTGGGCACTGAAAGAGGCTGGCTGGCAAAATATTGCAGGGTGATTGGATTTTTCAAAAGCATACATCCTTTTAGGTGGGCTGGGCCTCCAAATCATGTGGTCTCACAGAAAAGATCACCTTTAACCAAAAGGAAAAATAAAAAATAGAAGAATAATCTTAAATGACAGCAACAACAGAAAAACAAACCAAAGTTAGAGTAGAAAGAAGACCTGGATGTTGGGGCCTGAAGCGATCTGATTTTGCTGGGATTCAGGACATGAAGTCTTAAAATAAGGGTGAGAAGTGCTCATCCTGTACCCAAAGAAACAGTTATGACCTCCCCAGGAAGTAGCTCAAATAGCCACCTCTGAACCACCACTGACCGTGGACCGGCAAAGCATCCATGACTAAATGGTATGCATGAGAGCTGCTGACTGCCACATCAATATGGACTCCCTCCTCAGGCACCACTGTGGTCCCACTGATGCAGAAAAAAAACATTTCCTGTCTCTCAGGTTACATGCCCAACATCTCCTTTGAGACTTAGTCCTTCAGTCACTGCCTCCAGGAAATCCTTCTTGGTCCCTGCAGCCGAATGAGGAGCGTGTCAACCACTGATTCCAGAATATCCGATGCATGTGCCATCACCAGGCACCTGTTTACATTATCTTTATAGTTACCTCCTTAGGAATCGGTCACAGTCTGGTGAACTGTGAGCTCTTGGACAGTAAAGACCTTAATATTCTGGTCTATAGTAAGTACTAACTGAGCATTTAATGATGTTATAAAGGAAAAATTATATGGATTTTTCTTTCCAACTGAATTCTCACAGGCTCATCAACTCCATCCATGAACCCCTCTCAGTCATGCTACATGCCCTGTCTTCATTAATGGCTCTACCATCTACCAAATTGCTCAAATCAGAAATCTGAGTTCTGACTCCTTTCATTGCCTCTTTTCCTGGTCCAAATTCACTCGGTGATTAAGCTCTGTCAATTTTACTTCTGAAATGCTGCTTGAATCCAAGTCCCTTCTCTCAGTATCCCGGTTACTTCCCATCTCTTCCCTCCACGCCTTTGATACTGTTCAGCTATCATAAAGCCTCCTAAATAGTTTGTCTATCTAGATTAATTCTAGTCAATCAAGTCTTCCATGTAATTTCCAAGTGATCTGTTTCCAATATGATCCTATTGGCTCACTCCTGCATAAAACTAATGGCTCTTCTTTACCCATGGAATAAAAGACCAAGCTCCTTAGAAAGGAAAAAAAGGCCCTATTTTGCCTTAGCTACAGCCATGCCCACCTCATGCTTTATTTTTATTTTTTAAAAATATTTTATTTATTTATTTTTAGACAGAGGAGAAGGGAGGGAGAGAGGAGACAAACATCAATGTGTGGTTGTCTCTCGCATGTCCCCAGCTGGGGACCTGGCCTGCAACCCAGGCATGTGCCCTGACCAGGAATCGAACCAGCAACCCTTTGGTTCCCAGGCCCACGCTCCATCCACTGAGCTACACCAGCCAGTGCCCACCCCACACTTTAAAGTTCTAGAAATATTACGGAGTTTATAGAACCCACTTCCCCAATCCATGTTGTTACCACCAGGCCATTCCTCACGTTGCTCTTTTGTCTAATGCACCCTTTTTTTTGCCTAACAATCTACAGGATACGGCCCAGATTCCTCTCTATGAAGATGATCTGCAAAACTTGCCCTGCACAATTATTTTTAAATGAGATTACATCTCTCACCAACCGAGTTCTGTGAATACACATTTTTCATCTTTGATACTTAGCTCTCGGCCTTAAATGCAACATGAGGTGCATTTGGTCGCTTCACGCTGGAGCACTCCAAATCATTCTACTCTGGTTCTGTGCCAGGCAGAACTCTAAAGCTGGCTTTCCTCCCCAAGATTCCTGTCCCCTGGTTATTGAATCCAGCACTGATCCAGGTAGTGCTGTGCTACAAAGAGCTTTTATAGTTGTGATAAATATCCTAGGTCAGTTGAATTTAAAACACAAAAGTAATCTAGGAGGCCTGATCTAATTATATGAGCCCTTTGAAAGGCAGGTGAGGAAGGCAGAAGGAGTCAGACCTGAAGCAGAAGAGTGCTAGTACATGTCAGTGCTGTCGTGGGGATGGTGGGGGTCACGTGGGATGGAAGGGGTGGCCCTAGAGCTGAGGGAAGCCCTGGCCATCAGCTGATAAGGAATTTGGGACCTCGGTCTTACAACCACAAGAAACTGGATTATAGAAATAACTGGAATGAGTTTGAAAGTAGATTCTTCCCTGGAGCATCCAGATTAGAGCCCGGCCCAACTGACAAGGTGATTTTGGCCTTGTGAGCTTCTGAGCAGCGAATCCCGCTGAACCCACCAGGCCTTCTCACCCACAGGACTGCACATAATACATTTGTGCTGCTGCAAGCCAGTACCGTTTGTGTACAATTCATAATACATTAATAGACAACTAATACTAATTCCATATGCATATTTACCCTCCATTTCTAATGTGAGCATAAACGAACTTTCAAAAACTAAAAATTATTTGCTTGTTTCTTTTATTTTTTACCCCCAAAGCAAAAACATCTCTTTAGTTGCCAATTCCCTCTCTTTAGAAATTATTTCAGGGCTCTGGGAAAGATGAAACCCTGTCTTTGCCACTGTATGCAGCTACAAAATCTGGAGCGAATACAGGTATAACACCTACACAGAGAAGCTACTTGAGGATTCTGAAAAGGAAGTGGTAACAGATAGAGTGGAGGTGACTAGATTTCGAAATACCACCAAAATGGTGGTGAGTTTCTCATTTTCCTCCCCCGTTCCTGGTGTCTGGAGTACCGACACCTAGAAGTGGCACTGGGGCAGAAACAGAAAGTACTAGGAGAAACTGTCTATTTCTGGCTTCCAGAAGTGGAAAGGCAATTCCTAATGCTCAGAGGGACTATAAACATCCTTCATTGCTTCCTTCTTTCTTTTCTTCATTCTCTTGTCCTGCAGAGACAGAAGAGCAGAAAGTACTCCTCAGTTCATTTTAAGAAATCATTACTACTGATACCAAAGCCAGACAAAGACAATAAAAGAAAACTAGAGACCACTATCTCTTAAGAATATTGATATGGAGATCCTCAAAAAATTAGAAATCAAATCCAGCAACATATACTACTAACAATGTACCACAACCAAGAGGGGTTTACCCTGGGACTACATGGTTGCTTCAACAGTAGAAAGTCAATCAGTGCAATGACATTAACAGAGAGCAATGGGAAAAAATGTGTAATTGGGAAAAAATGTGTAATGTGTGCAACTGTAATTGAACAACAATTAAATAAACACCTTATAAAACAAACCAAGAAACATGATCATATCAATTGAGGCAGAAAAAGCTTTTCAAAAGTTCAATATCCAATATCCATTTATGATAACTCTTAGTAAACTATGAATAGAGAAGTATAGCTAATATTACACTCATGAAGGACTGAATGCTTTTCCCCTAAGATGGAAAACAAGGCAAGGATATACATACTCATGCTCAACATAACACTAGGAGTCCTAGCCAATGTAATAAGGCAATAAACAAACAAGCAAACAAAGAAATAGCATGAAATTCAAAAGGAAGAAATAAAATGATGTCTATTCATAGAGGGCATGATTGTCCATATAGAAAACTCCAGAGTCTATAGAAAAACTCTAAGAATTAATAAGTGAATTTGACAAGATTTTAGAATAGAAAACCACCAGACAAAAATCAATTGGGTGAAGGTACCCCTGAGAGGGAAGTTCACAGTGATACAGGTCTACCTGAAAAAGAGAAACATTTCAAATAAATAACCTAACCCTACATCTACAAGAACTGGTGGAACAACAACAAAAAAAGCCCAGAGTGAGTTTCTAGAAGGAAGGAAATAATCAAGATCAGGGCAGAATTAAATGACATTGAGACGAACAGAACAATTCAAAGGATCAACACATCCAGGAGGTAGTTCTTTGAAAAGATAAAATCGACAAGCCTTTAACTAGACTCATTAAGAAAAAAAGAGAGAGGATCCAAATATATAAAATCAGAATGAAAGAGGTGAGATTACAACTGATACCACAGAAATAAAAAGGATTGTAAGAAATTACTAAGAACAACTATATGCCAAGAAATGTGAAAACCTGTGTGAAATGGACAAATTTCTAGAAAAATATAATCTCCCAAAACTGAATGAAGAAGAGGCAGAAAGCCTGAACAGACAGATAACAGCTGGTGAAATCGAAGCAGTAATCAAAAAACTCCTGGCACACAAAAGCCTTGGACTGGACAGTTTTGCAGGAGTATTTTACAAAACAGTTAAGAGAGAGCTAACCCCTATCCTTCTCAGACTATTACAAAAAATCCAAGAAGAAGGAAGACTCCCAAATTCTCTTTATGAGGCCAGCATCATCCTAATCCCAAAACCAGATAAAGACACAAAAAAGAAAGAAAAGGAAAGGCCAATATCGCTGATGAACACACACGCTAAAATCCTCAACAAAATATTGGCAAACTGCATCCAGAAATACATTAAAAAGGTCATACACCATGATCAAGTGGGATTCATCCCAGGCATGTGAAGATGGTACAATATTCGCAAATCAATAAACATAATACACCACATAAACAAAATGAAAGACTAAAATCACATGATCATATCGATAGATGCGGAAAAAGCATTTGATAAGGTATAGCACCACTTATAATAAAAACACTCAGCAAAGTGGTAGTAGAGGGAGCATACTTCAACATAATAAAGGCAATATACGAGAAACTTACAGCCAACACCACACTCAACGGACAAAAACTGAAAGCTTTCCCACTAAGATCAGGAACAAGATAGGGATGTCCGCTTTCACCACTTCTACTCAACACAGTATTGGAAGTCCTAGCTACAGTGATCAGACAAGAAAAAGAAATAAAAGGCATCCAAATTGGAAAGGAGGAAGTAAAACTGTCATTGTTTGTAGATGACATGATAATGTACATAGAAAACACTATAGACTCCACCAAAAACTACTCGATCTAATAAGTGAATTTGGAAAACAGTGGCATACAAAGTCAGTATTCAGAAATCAAAGGGATTTTTATACACCAACAAGGAAATATCAGGAAAAAAATCGCACTTGCTATAACAAAAAGAAAAATAAAGTACTTAGGAATAAACCTATCCAAGGAGGTAAAACCCCTGTACTCAGAAAACTACATGATACTGAAGAAAGAAACTGAGGAAGACACAAATAAATGGAAGCATGTACCGTGTTCATGGATTGGAAGAATTAACATCATGAAAATGTCCATACTACCTAAAGCAATGTACGGATTCAATGCAATCTCTACTAATATACCAATGACACATTTCACAGATATAGAGCAAACATTTCAAAAATTTATATGGAACTATGAATGACCTGGAATAGCTGCAGCAATTTTGAGAAAGAAGAATGAAGTAGGAAGGATCACAATACCTGATATCAACTATAATACAAGGCCACTGTAATCAAAACAGTCTGGTACTGGCATAAGAACAGACACATAGACCAATGGAACAGAATAGAGCGCCCAGAAATAAACCCACATCACTCTGATCAATTAATATTTGATAAAGGTGACAGAAGCATAAAATGGAGTAAAAATAGCCTTTTCAACAAATGATGTTGGGAGAACTGGACAGCTACATGCAAAAAGAAAAGAAAGTCGAGCACCAACTTACACCATACACAAAAATAAACTCAAGATGGATAAAAAACTTAAATATAAGTCATGACACCAAAAAAGTCCTAGAGGAGAACATAGGCAGGAAATTCTCAGATATTTCTCACAGCAGTATTTTCACTGGTATGTCCCATAGAGCAACAGACATAAAGAAAAGAATAAACAAATGAGATCTCATCAAAATAAAAAGCTTTTGCATGGCCAAAGAAAATATCAGCAAAATGAAAAGGGAACAAACTGTATGGGAAAATATATTTGAAAACGATACCTTGGACAAGGACTTGATATCCAAAATATATAAAGAACTCACATGATTCTACTCCAGGAAGACAAACAATTCAATTAAAAAATGGGCAAAGGACCTGAACAGACACTTCTCCAAGGAGGACATAGAGAGGGCCCATGGACATATGAAAGGATGCTCAGCATCACTAGCCATCAGATAGATGCAAATTAAAACCACAATGAGATACTACTTCGCACTGGTGAGAATGGCCACCATAAACAAATCAATAAACAACAAGTGCTGGCGAGGACGTGGAGAAAAGGGAACCCTAGTGCATTGTTGGTGGTAATGCAGAATGGTGCATCCACCATGGAAAACAGTATGGAATTTCCTCAAAAAATTAAAAATAGAATTGCCTTTTTACCCAGCAATTCTACTGCTGGGATTATACCCTAAGAATCCTGAAAAATCAATTCAAAAGAACCTATGCACCCCAATGTTCAGAGCAGCACAATTTACAACAGCTAAGGGATGGAAACAGCCTAAGTGCCCATTAGTAATGAGTGGACCAAAAAACTCTGGTACATTTACACAATGGAATTCTATGCAGCAGGAAGAAAGGAGCTCCTACTCTTTGCAACAGCATGGATGGAAATGGAGAGCATTATGCTAAGTGAAATAAGCCAGGAAGTGAAAGACAAATACCATATGATCTCACCTGTAAGTGGAACCTAATCAACAAAACAAACAAGAAAGCAAAATATAACCAGAGACATTGAAATAAAGAACAAACTAACAGTAACAAGAGGGAGTGGAGGGGGATAATGGGGGAAATAAGAGGGAAGGGTAATCAGGGAAGAGGGAACGTGTGTAAAGGATCCATGGACAAAGCCAAAGGGGGTTAGGAGTGAGGGTGGGCAGTGGGGGTGGGTGGGGTGGGGCCAGTGGTGGGGGGAAAATGGAGACGACTGTACTTGAACAACAATAAAGAAATTGAATTTCTATAAACTGATCATCTGCAACTGAAATAAAGAATTTAAAACAAAAATAATATTTATAAAGCTTCAAATAAGATAAACACTAAAGTATAAATCTAATAAAACATGTGCAGGGGTGTCCAACCTTTTGGCGTCTCTGCTCCACACTGGAAGAAGAGTTGTCTTGGGCCACACATTAAATACACAAAGACTAACAAAAACTGTGAGCAAAAAAAAGGTTTTAAGTAAATTTACGATTTTGTGTTGGGCTGCATTCATCAGACACCCTGGGCCGCATGCAGCACGTGGGCTGTAGGCTGGACACCTCTCATAGGATTTGTATAGAACAAATACTACAAAATCCTAATTAAAAATAAAAAAAGACCTAAGTAAATGGAGAGAGATACCATACATACAACATACTCATGGATTCATGGAAGATTCCACATAGTAAAGATGTGAGTTCTCCCCAAATTGATCTATTGATTTAACACGGTTCCAATAACAATCCCAGCAGTATTTGTTACAGATACAGATAAGCTGATTTTAAATTTACATTGGACAGCCAGGGAACCAGACTGGCCAAAGCTCTTTGGAAAGAGAGCATCACTGGAGGACTTACCACTACTTGATTTTAAGACTTACTATGAAGCCACCATGATCAAGACAGTGTAGTCCTGGAGACGGACACACATGCCTGTCAGTCAAACAGAACAGAGAGGCCAAACGGATGCTGTGAAATGACTTGAAAAAGGTGCAAAGTCAATTCAAATGGACACCCATAAGTACACACACACAAAAGTACCTTGAACTCTACTTCATACTGTATACAAAATTAACTTGAAATAAATCATGGATTATAGGTATAAATATAAAATGTAAACTATAAACTTTTTTTAGATGAAGACATAGAAGAAAACTTACAAGTCTCAGAGTTATTGGGACTCTCATACATTGCTGGTATAAGGTAAAATTCTTATATACAATACCAAAAAAAGCATGATTCATTTTAAAAATTCTTAAGTTGTACTTCCTAACTAAAAACTTTTGCTCTGTAAAGAGTAGTTTTAAGAGAATGAAAAGATAAACTATTCACTGGGAGAAAATATTTGTAAAACATGGTATCTGACAAAAGACCTGCATCCAGAATACACAAAGAACTCCCAGAATTCGATAATAAGAAACAGATGGCCTAGTGTTAGAGTGGGCAGAAGACTTGTGAGACACGTCACAAAAAAGGACAGATGAGTGGCAGACAAGAACATACACAGGCGTTCAACATCATTAGTCATTAGAAAAAGTGCAAATTAAAATGACAATGAAATATCTACTTGAATGGCTGAGATAAAAAAAGTACTGACAATACAAAGTGCTGGAGAGGATGTGGGACTCACATATTGTTGGTAGGAATGCCAAATGATACGGCCGCTCTGGAAAATACTTTAGCAGTTTCTTATACAACCTATATGACCCAGCAATACCAGACCTAGCTATTTATCATAGGGGAATGAAAACTATGTTCATACAACTTATTCACAAATGTTTATAGTAGCGCCATTCATAATCACCAAAATTGGAAACAACTTAAATGTCCTTCAATGATAAGTTGTTAAACTGTGACATACCACAAAACGGAGTACTACTCAGCAATAAGATAGACTGCTGGCGCATGCGACGTTTGGTTGAACAACAGTACGTGAGTGAAAGACGCCAGCTGGAGAATGTTATATGCCGTATGATTCTATTTGGATGACATTCTCAAAAAGGCAAAACAAACAACAAACAAAAGCCCTGAAGTGATGGAGAGCAGCAGCTATCTGAGATTAGGCTTCAGGGGAAGGTGTGACTAGAAGGGAATCCCGTAAGAGTTTTTTTGGATAATGAAACTTCTATATTTTGATCATGGTAGTGATTATCTGAATCTGTACAAATGTTAAAAACTATACACCAAGAAAGGATAATTTTACTGTATATTAATTTAAAAAATAAGACAAAATTATTTCAATGTGTCAGGATCCGGCTCTCCACCTTGTTTTATTCGGCCCAGCACCTAGTTTCTACCCGGCGGCAGCGCCGAGCTGCTTGCCCCTAGCTAAGGAGTAGTTATGTTTATACAGTCCTAAAGTTACATTCGGCCCTTTGAAGGCAACCGCGAGGCTGATGTGCCCGTGGTGAAAATGAGTTTGACACCCCTGGCTTAAAGGCTTGAACGTGTCCGTGGCTCTTAGAAGTAAGAGAAGCCCACTTTAGGCCTAAGTGTTAAGAAACTCTGTACTAGGTCAGTTTTCCAGGTTTACTTTCCACTCTCTAGGGCCCCTCCAACAAGGTAGTAAAACACTTACCCTAATTAATGGTGAGATCGGGGCAGCCCTGTGTAGTAGCCCTGTGCTACTAAACATTAGGGAAGCCGGAGGACAACTCCCAGTCTTACTAACACCAAACGCCGAGGCACTGAAAGTCAGGGGCTTCAATTTAACACGTGGATTAGAGTCGGTTAAGCCAGTAAAACTCAGAAGCACAGGTCACTCTGGCTTCATTCAAAGTAGTTTAATTACGAGAGAGGATATATTCATTCATATGACTTGGTTTGTATTACAAAAAGAAGTATGTACTAAATTCTAGCATATTCAGCCATCATCTAGATCAGCAATTTTCAACCAGTGTGCCACAAGAATTTTTAAAACATGCATTACCTCACTATTTAGTCAGGGGCACCGACCTCTTTTCCCTTAGATTGTCAAATAAAAAAATGACAACAGCCAACATAACAGTAGTCGTCTGGTGTGAATCAAAATTATACTTATTTTTTTGTCAGATCAACAAAAAATACATTTTTTGGTGTGCACAGAATTTTAATAATTACTTTATGTGTGCCATGAAATGAAAAAGGTTGAAAATCACTGATCTAAACTGGTGAATTTCAATTATGAATCTATTTGAGTTATATTATTGACCTTATTCTACCAAATATAACTTCTGTGAATAGTTTGAAAACATAAAGATCCATTTTCCAAAGCAATGTCAAGGACAGCCCACAGTATTTATTCAGTACAAGCCTAGTAACTCAAAATGGAGACGGCAGATGCAGAATGAGTTATCAATCCATAGAGCTGCCTTGTCCTGTTCTATCTGTATGAGTCACAAATCCCTATTAGGTTGCAAGTTTACTTTTAACACTTAACCAGGGCTTCACAAATTTTAGAAGTAAGAAAATCTGAAGCAGTATCTTGGATCTCTATCATAAAGTTTGTCCCAAAGTCTCAGTATGACTTAAAACTTTAATAACTTCAGAAGCATAGTTGCTACACGATTATTTTAAAAATCATTTGAAAGTTCCATTATCTAAATTTCTTCCGTTTCATTTCTTTGAAATGCGAAGTTTAACTCTGTGTGCTGCCAGTTGCTGGATGACCCGTTCTCAGGCCAGCGCATGGGTAAAGAAGGACTGCTTACTAGGAACGTCAGTCACTTGTTCTCCCCTCCTGTGGGGTGAAGGCACAACGGTTATCCGTGCATCAGAGCCTCCCTCCTTGGATAATGTGAAACCTAGGGTTACAAATGCAACCTCTCGGTCACTGAGCAGCAACTGATAAAAGTTTTTAAAGTTCAAAGATCTAGTAGAGCTGTATACATGGCACAAGACAGGTGTTAGATTAGCTTTTTATAAAAAAGAAAAAGATATTTAGGCTATTTAAAGAACTTACCTTTTAAATGTTTTTATTTGTTTGTGTACAGTGCAATCTTTGTGCACGGAGACCTCCAGTGTGCCGCGGCGTCCCTCACCCCACTACGGCGACAGTAATGAACCATACTCCTTGCAAAACAAACCCTTTCCATGTGGAAATGGAGAGGCTGAGGCAGTCCCATTTGGGAAAGTCAGCTAGCACTGTAGGCCAAGAGCCTAAAAAGTAGAGCTGAAATGAGGCTAAACTGTAATACTGGGCATTCTTTTCAGCAGTACCAGCCCCAGGAGACAGGAAGTACAGACCAGAATGAGAAGCACCACAAATCAAATAGCTCCCTTTACTGCAGTATAAAGTCAATCAACGTGTGACTCCTTGAACCAAAGTCATAAAGTCATAAAGTCATGGTCATATCTGATAAGTCGACAAATCTGTACTGTTATTTTTATTACATGGGGTCGCTAGACTTTCAAATCCTTGAATTAGCCAGGCATGTTTTTAGTAGAATATTAGTGCAATTATTGTAAGTATTTTCAGTCTCATAATTATAGGAAGATTATATTTACAAGTGAAAAATATTATGCAATAAAAGTTGAGCATTTTTAAGCATAGAAAAATAAAAGTAAAAATTGAGCAATGAAGTTTCTGGTCTTAATTTATATTTTTAAAAATGATAAAAACTAAAAAGATTCTACACAGAAAAAGATACCATCAATAAAACAAAAAGGCAACCGACCAAATGGGAGAAATTTACCATATTTGCAAATGATACTTCTGATAAGGGGCTAACATTTAAAATATGAAGAACTCATACAACTCAACAACAATAACAAAAATCAAACAATCCAATTAAAAATGGGCAGAGGACCTGAATACTTTTCCCAAGGAGACATACAAATAGCCAACAGATATATGGAAAGATGCTCAACTTTACTAGCTATGAGGGAAATGCAAATCAAAACCACAGCGGGGTATCACTTCACACCTGTTAAAATGGCTACTATCAATAAGAAAACAAATAATAAGTGTTAGAAAGGATGTTGAAAAAAGGGAACCCTTGTATATACTGCTCCTGGGAATACAAATTGGTGCAGCCTCTATGGAAAACAGTATGGAGGGTCCTCAAAAAATTAAGAATAGAGCTACCATATGACCCAGCAATCCCGCTTCTGTGTGGGTATCTATCCGAAAATTTTGAAAACACTTATTTGTAAAGATATATGTATATTTTTTTTTCCTTGTACAGATACATATATCCCTATGTTCACTGCAGCATGATTCACAATAGCCAAGACAAGGAAACAACCTCAGTGTTCTCTGACCAATGATTGAATAAAGATGATGTGGCACATACATACAATGGAATACTACTCAGCCATAAAACAGGGTTAAATATTGCCATTTGCAACAACATAGATAGATGTTGAGAATATCGTGCCAAGTGAAATAAATAAGACCAAAAAGGACAAGAACCATATGATTTCATTCATGTGTGTGATATAAAACAGAAAATAACAAAGGGTCAAACGAAACACTCACAGACACAGCCAACCGTATGGTGGTTAAGGGGAGGGGGGCGTGTAGAGAGAGGGTGGAGAGGGTGAAGAGGGTCGACTATGTGGTGATGAAGGAGACTAGATTCCGGGTGGTGAGCACAAAATGCAATACACAGATGCCATAAAATTACGTACCTGAATCTTACATAATGTTATTAACCAATGTTACCACAATACATTGAATTTCAAAAAACTGATTAAAAACGCTAATCTCATTTATTAAGATAAAAACATTAAAGGAATGAACTAGGAAAGTTTTATTCAACAGTGGGAGCTGTTTTGTAAGAACTGGAAATACAACTGGATAAAGACCCAGGCATAGATTGCTAATGTGGACTTTATTCCAGTTTCTCTCAGATTCTTCTTTTAAAGGATTTCAAATTTTTCCATAATCCGCATTGAACTTTAATAAATGGAGTACTATCAAAGTTTAAATTTTAAGAATATGCGGTAATAGAGAATCTCCCAGCTGAGTCATCTATTTCTCTGCCAGATCTAATTTCTCACTGTCCCTACAGCACACTCTGTATCTTGAACTTCCCCAGTAAATCCATGCCTGTCAATTATTAGATTCTAATTACCTTTCAAAACTTTCTGAACAGCTACCAGGAAATAGAATGATGGAATGAATGACTATTGAGTCAAAAGGAGATTAGACAAATACAAATAAATTACACTTGTTTTACGCTCCCATCACCCTAGGAGATGACTCAACAGTGAAAGAAAAAGAATCATATTGTAATAATGAAATCAGAGAGGGAATTCAAGTCCCAGTGGTGATTCCCCTAAGTTTATGTTAATGTACACCTTGTGGGGGACCAAATATCAACTGGAAAAGTTTCCTGAAAATTGTTCCAGCTATTTTCTCATTTAAAATGTTCCAACTTTACTTGACCCATTAGTCATCATATTACTTACATTTATGATGTATTTTGAAATCTATTACCAAAAACCCAATGGATTCAATATGGCTTGTTATACCCAAATCATAACATTTATAAAAGAAAACTTCTTTGCTAAGTGCTTCTCCTTTGGAATTTTATTTGCAAGAGACAAAAACCTTTCAGCCAAGCAAGACTTGCTAGGAAAAGTCACTGCATACATGCATGGCTACAGACAGACACAGGAACGATGACACCTGTTCCGACCCCCGAGTTTAGAGAGGGAAATGCAGAACACAGAACAAGTCTATAATCAAGACTGACTTCATGCACAATAGTAACTCTAATAAAGATCCTTTTAATTATTAGGTCACAGTACATTTTGCTTCTTATTCAGCTATTCAAATTCAGATTTTTGTTACAGTGTCCATTAAAGGTGTTCATTGTGAGAAGGGAAGGTAGAGAATTAGTATTCACAGGCGTGACAGCTGCCCAAGAAAATGAGATCAACCTGTTTTCACGGAAGGTGTGAAGTGTAAAGACCTCAGGGGTGGTAGAAATGAGTGCTTCCATTAATAACAGAACACCAAGGGGATCTGCCCCACGTGGTGGTGAGGAGGCTCAGAGACATAGACTGACACATGCCCTTGACTGCGGGAGCCTGTAGCAGTTCATGGTGCTTATTGCTGGAATTCGGGCATCATCGCTGCCGGCACAATTACTCAGGCACACACCCCTACGATCCAGCACTGGCTTTTTGTGACTGTGCTGCCCTCACACCCAAAATGACAGCATGCAAACTCTGATTTTAATGTAGTTGTACTGGTATTCTAAAATGAACATACTGAACTGAACTTATCTAAATGAGCTTCTCTCTCTCTGTGTAGTCATCATAAAAGGCCAAGTCCATTCCGTTGCTCCAATAATTCTGGCAGCTTCTGGGGTGCCTATGTGCTTTCCCCCTATTCTCAGTGACGGCATGTACTCATCCTCGGAGACAGCCGATTTGATATTCGGGAACAGCCTAACATCACCTTGAGATAAGGGAGAAAGGATTCCAGACTGAGGGAAGATTAAAAACATAGACAAGCCAATTTACAGAGGTTTCCACTGCCAATGATGAGGCAATCTGAACGTCATTAAAAATAATGAGTTCAGAATAATATCAAACAACTGGCCACCTTTGAAATGTGCTAAGAAACCAACTAATTTTTTCTTTTTTTTGAGGTATAATTGACAAATAAAATTGTTAAGATACTTAAAAGGTTCGTTGTGATAACTGATATATATTGTGAAAACATCCTTCCCATCTAGAAAACCAACTCATTTTCAAAAATGGGTAAATCAAAGGAAAGAAGTAAGCATTTCTCCTATTTTTCTTAGATGAACAATATTACGAGTAGATGACTGAATGTTTCTCTCTATAGAAGTATTCCAGTTCGCATATGAAAAAGGAATGCAAGATTGAGGATATTACTGTTCGCAACCTCCAGTGAATTTAGTCTTTGAGCATCGATGACTGTTAATATCACAAGAAGAGACCTTCAGACATTATGTGCCTCCTGATGAAACAATATAAAACCTTCTTACAAACTATCTTGTTTAAAAAGGAAAAAGACATCTGAATCAGATTAATCCAACTACCAACTTATATGTAGGAAATAAGTAAGACAGGGGCACAGACAGAATCCAGACTACGATAAACTCTACCGAACAAATGATGCGGTTTCTTAAATACATAAAGTGCAAGAGATGAAAAAAGACAGAAGAGGAAACCTATTGGTAAGAGAAAGTTGAAAGACACATCAACCAACAGTAATGCATAGACCTTATCTGGCTCCTGGCTACACACACACATCCACACACACTGTGATATTCATGAAATAATTGCAAATTTGAACAATAACTGGATGTTTGATGATATTGAAGAATTATTATCTTTAGATTTGATAGTAGTGTTATGGTTATGTTTTTAAAAGTGCTTATCTTTTTGAGATATACATCTGCCCAGAAAGTATCCAGCCATATAACATGAAAAATAGAGATAGTGAAGAAGATACAAGATACAAGAAACACTGTACATAGGACAATGATGCCTCAGTCCCTTTCAAAGTAGGCACTTTGGGACCTCATACAGTTCTCCCAGTGTCTCTTCCAGTGCTCAAAACACCCTGCAAAATTCTTTGTTGGAATCGCCATGAGCTGCCCCATCGTATTTCGCTGATTCTCATCGATTGTCTGAAATCTCTTCCCTTTCAAAGGTGATTTTAGTTTTTGGAAAAGCCAGAAGTCACAGGACACCAAATCTGGGCTGTAGAGGGGCTAAGTCACCTGAGTGACTTGATGTTTTGTCAAAAACTCTGCACCAGATGTGATGCATGAGTGGTCATATTGTCGTGATGATGCGGCCAATCACCAGCTGCCCATAGCTGCAGCTTTCTGAATCATCTGAATAGTTTTTACATAGAGGTACATTCAAGCTTAACACAAAATTTGAAGTAGAATCATTGCTCTACTCAGTCACTTTGAATGTGATGGCACGCAGTACACGTGCTCACTCAATGGTTTCTACCACACCCACTGACTAGTACAGTGAAGTCATCCTTGTTCACACATGTGCATTCCAGTCCCCTTGGCTGCCAGGTTACATTGATGCCACTCAAACCATTCTCGTTGTATTAACAATGGCTGGACTTTTTCCATACAGATCTTGTTTGCATGTTTGTGTGTATAAAATATTACAGAGTATATGATGCATGGAATTTGCTTCAAAATAATATAGAAGGTGAGGAAGTGGAAAGGGATATTTAAGAAAAAAAAATTGGCCAAACAACAATTGTTTAAGCAGCAGGTCCTATATACTATTCAGTCTACTTTTGTATATGTTTGAAAATTTCCATAATATGAAGTTTTAAAAAGATTAATGATCACTGAATCTATGAGGTGGGAGCTGGGTGAGAAGGGTGAAGGGATTAGGCAAAGGAATAAAAAGAAAGACTCGTGGACACAGACACCAGAATGGTGACTGCCAGAGGGAAGGGGAGGGGAGGCAGAGGAGGTAAAGGTGGGTGAGTGGTGGTGGAAGACTTGACTTTGGGTGGTGAGCACACAGTACAATACACAGACAATGTGCTGTACAATTGTACACCTGAAACCTATATGATTTTATTAACCAATGTCACCCCAATAAATTCAATAAAAATAAAAAAATAAAATATGTGAATTTGGTATATGAAGAAGTGATATTGGAAGATGATTTCAAACCATAAAAGCCCTCTTTTCCCTTTTCAACTTCAAAGTTGACCTTCCTTCTAGCTTCATGGAGAAAGTTAAAACCATTAAATTTCTTTCAATTACTTGCTACCAAGCTGAAAAACTACATATGGCATATGCCATTCTCCTTCCCTTTCTTAATCTGCTATGCTTCTCTAACCGAAAACTTGTTTTTTTCACGTGCACATTGGATTCTTCTCAAATTCTAAGGAACCCACCTTTACCTTTTGTCTTTTTAGTTTATCCAGCTCTTCTCTCAACTGGATTCCTCTTGCTGATATTTAAACATGAGAAAGCCCAAGTCTCTCATCATAAAGTAAAACCTCCAAACCCGGATTTCCAAATGGTCCTTCATACACGACCCTTGTTCCTCAGAGCCAAGTTCCTCTGCTTCCTCTTTCCCCTTCGCTCACTCAGTGCGTTCCAGACTAGTGTCCAACCAGGTGTTTTAATCCAAGGGAAAAACATTGTCACAATGTCTATACATCTATTAGGCATTTTCAGATTCTCATCTTTCTGGGCCACTACTTGACACCATTGAAGACTTCTTCCTTTTGAAACAGTCTTTTCCCTTGGTTTCTTTTGACCTTATAACACTCTCCAAATTTTGCTCTTAGCCTTCAGATTACTTTCTAGGCTTCTCCTCCTCCTGGCTAGTAAATACTGATCAGCCATCTTCAAGATGAAGTCTTGGGCTCTTTTCTCTACTCCCTCTGTACGCTTTCCTTGAATAATCTCATCTGTGACCATGGCTTGAATTAGCATCTATATCCCCAAGACTCCAACATCTCTAATCCTTTATCACCAGTCTTAGTATCTCCTGTGAGCGCCAGATATGTATGCACAATTGTCACAAACCCTGCACACCCAAGCCAAACGCTTTGTGATCTTTCCCCCCTCCCACAAATTGTGGGGGAGAGACTGCCCCACGATGTGACCACTGTCTGTCCTGTGAGCCGGACCTGGACAAAAATGAAGGCTGCCTTCTGCAACCATCCCTCCCACCCCCACAGACTATCTGATCATAATTCATGCTTCTTCTGATATAAATTAGCTGCCCCCCTTGCCTCCTGCTGTGTACTGGCTTCTGAACAGGTTGTTGTCCTGACCTGGTTAAGAATGGAAGGTAATTTCCTGTACGTGGTAGCATTCATATATGCGTAAATATATTATCCATGAATATCTGCTCTGCCCCCAGCTCTACCCTATATAATTCTTTGATGACTGACAAGTGGCATGGGAATCTGTTTTGTCTTGCAGCCTCCAAACACATGGCTTGTATGTAAGTTTTCCTTAATAAATTCTATTAATTACAAGACAGGACAGCCTCTTCCTCCAGATTTCCTGCCTTCTACTCCACGAGGATAGGCTTTCAGTCTCACGTCTGTCCCCTGTGTGTGTACAGACACAAATAAAACAAAACCAAACAAAACAACAAACCCAATGTGGCTCTCTTCACGTATTTCCGTTGCCGGTTAATAGGATCACCACCTGTTGTAATCAGCAGGGGCAGCTATAACAAAACACCACGGACTAGCTCACACAACGGAAATGGATTTTCTCAATTCTTGGGGCTAGAATTCTGAGATCAGGGCACCAGCACGGCTGGGTTCTGGTGAAGGCGGCCTTCCTGGCTTGCAGATAGCTGCCTTCTCACTGTGTCTTCACTTGTATGAGAGAGAGAGAGAGAGAGGGAGAGAGAGAGAGAGAGAGAGAAGCAAGCTCTCTGGTGTCTCTTCCTGTAAGGACACTAAGGCTGTCATGAGGGCCCCACCCTCAGGACTGCATCTAAAACTGATTTACCTTCCACAGGCCTCATCTCCAAAACCATCACACTGGGGACTGGGGCTTCAGCACAGGAATTTCGTGGCAACGCAATTCAGTCCATAGCGGCATTCATCCAATGAGTACAGTTGGAAACGCAGAAGTCACGCTTCACTCTTACCCTCCGCCCCCTCTCCTCTATTACCGCTCTCTGTGGAGCCTCCCTCCCCAATATCTACCACATTTTTCAATTTCCCCGTTTATATCACCCTTCCCTGATTCAGCCTGCCATTATCTCACACCAGCATGACTGCGGTGTTCTCCTAATTGGTCCTGTGCATCTACTCTAGCCTCTTTTATCTCTTCTATATCCTGCAACTAGAGTCATCTTTCAAAACGCAAATATAACCACATCGACATACACACACCCTGTCCCACCACATACACGTCCTGCTTAAAGCTCTTCAGTGGTTTCCCAATGCTCTTAATTAAAAACAACTCTAAAACCCTTTGTTATGGCCAGCAAGGCCGGGCGTCAGCCTCTCCCTTTACCTTACCTCTCGCCACCGTCCCCTCACTCTGCCCTGCAGTCGGGCCCTTCAGTGACCCATGATTTCTCTCCCCCAGGGTCTTTTGCACCTTCGCCCCAAATCCTTCCACCCCTCCATGTCCTTGGTTACTTTACTCCTTTCAATCTTGCGGAACTCAGCTCAAGTGTAGTTACCCAGAGAAGGTTCCCGAAATCTCCAGTTTTTATGAATCCACAGAACTTCATGACACTTATGTTAGTTTATAATTACACATTACTTTGTGTGATTATTTGGTAATCATATTCTGTCTTTTCTACTAGACCATGTGCAATTGTTGACAGAAGGAACTATCTTTTGCTCACCACTATATTTCCAGGGCTTAGAATGACACTTGGAAGACCGTAGTTGCTCATAAATACTTGTGAAAGTAAATAAAGAGTTCCATCAGGGATTACACCCAACATCTTAGAACTTGAAGGGATCTTAGAACAAGTCTCTTATGTTACAAAAGGAGACACTGAGGTTCAAAGAAGTAAAGTGATTTTATTTAGGGTCATTTGTATGGTGACTGTAAGCCTGGACTGTCCAGGTGACACCGGACTACAGAGTCCTGAAGGCCGAGGGGGTGTGACTTGATGAACTGAGGGAGGTGGGCAGTCAAGACTCGTGAGTTTGGCGGCAGAGGCTAATCTGGCAAGGACCCAGGAAACAGGGTTCGTGAATAAAAGGAGAATCTGAAGTGAGGGCTGCCAGGAAACAGACTGCGGAAACAATCAGGGCATAAAGCTACCCCAGGAAGGTAGCAGGCACAATGGAGGACCATTTCAAAAGGAGAACTAGAAGGACTTGGAAAAAAAAGGATGAACTGAAGGTGACAGTAATGTTGTGAGAGGTAGTGAGTGGAATAACGCTGCTCTGCACAGAAATTTGAAGACGATACTAAAAGGAAGACGTGAATAAGAAGAGGGGAGGAAAGTGGTTTAATTGTATGGTTGTAGTTTAAATAACTAAGCATACCTAATAGGCAGATGGAGAAACAGTCCTGGGATTGAGTAATAAGTCAAAACTAGAACTAGGCATTTGGGAGTTGTTAGCATAAAAGACAGCTGAGGTTATGGTTTGTACGGAGCGAGGTAAGAACAGAAGGCTCCAGACCAAGTCTTTGGGAATGCAGAGGGCTAGAGAGCTGGGGGAAGAGCTGTGTGCAAACACAATGTCTGCAAACTTTCTCAGTTACATAGAAGCCAGATAATGTGCTTTTCCTCTTAGTTTGTGTACGCCAACTACCCTCATTCGCTTTGGTAGAGGAAAGAATTCTGACAGAATTAGAGCACATGAAGAAATGAAAAATCTCAATAATCGCCACAACACTGACTTCCCTGCAGGAGACCTAGTGCTGGCTTCTGACCATCTCGCCACCCCCAGTCAGCTTCTGTGACTCTCTGGGTCCTGTTACTTAGCCAAGTGCAATCACCTGGAGGGGCCACTGTCAGCCAGACCTTCAAAGAAGATTTACAGTCCCTTTATTCTCCAGTGCTGGAAAGTAACTGATATAGCTTACTGATTCTATGGTGGAAAACTTGGTATTAAAATCAGGTTATTCTTTGAATTGAAAAAAATGTTTATTAAAAATTAGTTAAAAATCATCCATTCTCCCAATTTCTTTGCAAAATCCAAGTTACAGTTGAACTATAACGTTGAAATAATGAGAGGACATCTGTATTTAAAAATTTTTGGTCCATTTCCTATTTCACATCCTGACATCAAGTTTACTGTTTCATTTTGATAAATCATGGGGAATATAAGCTACAGTAATGTAATGCTGACGCTGCAAATTAGAACCCATAAAACGCAGGAAATGTAAAGTCAAGGTTCTTACAGTTTTATTGGCTAGTTTACATTTCTTAAATGTAGAAGATAGCCCACAAGTATGGCTGTAAAATTGAATTTAGATAAGGACAGGACTCCAATGATTAGGTTAGGGTCCTTGACCCTATTTCTGGAAAGAGAAAAGAGGCAAAGGGTTAACTATCAGGGCTATGTTCAGAGAAATAAATTTAAATGAGCTTCTTAAGATGCTTTCTTTCCCTTCAAATCTTCTTGCATTTAAAAATCCCATTACTCATTCTTCATTTCCCACTCTGGAAAATGTCAGGAGGCTATTTAGGTCGCCTTTTTCAGGCATCTTACTTCACCTGGACCAGGCACCTTCAAGACATGTCTGAATTAATCTCTACTGAGTAATGGATTTAGGAGTAAAAGAATATATAAGCAGAGTTCACTAACAAAGGAAAAACATTTTAAAAAAATATATATATATTTGGGGGTAAACAATGTAAAGTTTCTACTTTATATATAAATAACCCTGTTTGAATAGTGTGTTAAATATCTGACTTTTTTAAAGTAATATTTTACATGATTTAAATATATATTTTTATTCAAATCAAAGATATTTGTGAAATGGGATATTCAGGATATTTTGGAATTTTTTAAAAGTAAAAATTAAAATTATTTCAACTTGCAACACATTAAGCTAATCCATGACAATAAAAAAAACAGTATTCAAAACATTATTCAACCAATTAAAAGTCAAATAAAATTTTAAAACAAAAATCAAATAAAACCAGAGATGAAACCAACCCAATGTTGGAATGAAATCAGAAACACTGAAAACTGCATAAGTACACTAATGAATGGGTTAAACAAGGAGAGACTAAAGAAATAATTTTATTAAGATAAAAAACATTAGTGCCTATGTACATCAACTAGAGACATCAGGTATACTAAAGTAAAATAAATGTGAAATTATACCCATAACTGTGTTTGCTATAATCATGTTATTTAAATTCTATGAGGACTGTGGTATGCTAATTATAATACAGAATGAATTATGTGAGAAGATTCTCCCATTTTGGCACATTTTTTCTTTGTTGTCATTTAAATGTCATTTTATGGCTACAGTGACGGTGTTCAAAATATGTCTGCAAAGGAACAATGAAAAAAATACCAGGGAGCTCAAATGTTTTTGCAAATGACCCTGGTTAATTAGAAAAATCTGCACCCTTCCCAGTTCTTCTTCTTACGTGTCAGCTCTCATTAAATTAAAGAAAATTCTCATTTCAAAGTTAAGAAATCCTATGGTTAACAAAACTTTTAAACTGGGATCAAGTGGACACATTGCTATGTTTCTGTATGATGTCATACCAAGCAGTTCACAGCTGAATTTGAATTTGGGAGAAGTATGAATGATTTTTCAATATAAGGAATATCTGATCTAATGCTAATTTTTTCTCTATAGGCTAACTGTGCAGGGAACAGGTGGCCCTGCTTTCAATTACGGAGGGCTAGCATGCCAGTGTGAGGCCTGGATTAGTTCACCTTCTCATGGGGAATTTTCCTCGGTTGGGAATGGATTTATTATGGCTTCACACATGGAACAGAGCTCATGTCAGCTGAGGGCAGTGACACATCATATGATTCAAATTAACCTGCTGTGGACTGTTCCGCGGGGCTTAGATTGTGTATTAAAATGACGACATTTTAAAAACAGCTTGAAAGAAACCAGGATTGCTGAACTGCAATGGTTCCAATTTGTTCCAACTAATCTATCACCTGCTGGAGATATTATTCTAGTGGGTTTCTGGTAGCTGCTGTTTTCCAGGTTTCTCCAAGCCACTGACCTTGCTAATGGGTACAATTGTTGCCTCTGAAGGACGGACATGGGGGCTGAGAGAGCTACGAAGGTGTGTTTGATGTTGAACTTGGGACCTGTCCTTGCTCTAAGGTACTGTTAAGTGAACTGTGGAAGTAAGCGAATACTCAAGAACTTGAATTATTTCTCCAAAGACAAATGCTAAAGAGCAGCATTTTTACCCCTTTGTATAGATAAAATAATTCCTGAAACAATCTGAAAGGCTGATTTCAAAAGCTGTTAAGTTTGCAACTTCATTAAGAAAAGTTAAGGTTAGGTAGCTGTACCAGTATGTTCTCTACTCTTCAGGGTCATAACTTTTATTGCTACTGCAGCCTTAATTCAATAGCAAGAACAGAATTAATGAAAATATGCTATTTTAAAGATGTAGCATAGAGCATTCTTTGGAAATGATACTTAATGTGCATATAGGTAAAAGCTAATGGTAGCAAAAAATCCTTAATGATAATACTGCATAAAAATTAGAAGCAATATTTGCAATACTATAAAAAGACTTTTTTATTTTTCAAGAAAAGGAAATAGTATTAGGGAATATTATGAAGTTGAAGTTGTTCCCCCGTCTCAGCATAAATAATATTACTCTTAATATATTGTTACCTAAAATCTGGAAAAATATAATTTTCTTGAGTTGACAAAAATCTATAAAATAATACATTTCTAAGGCAAGACAGGCTTTAATGTATCCTATTATTCCTATTGATCTGTAAATTAGTACACAATGGCAATCTGGCTATATATTGAGAGAATATAATTATTCTATGGAATAACACCTACTTACATGTACTTTAAATGACAGATAGTTTACAGTAAGGATGTGTTTGTCTACGAGTAAATTCTGGAGCAGTTCAAGTTTGTTAGTTTAGTGCTTTACTAAAAAGTGGAATTTGGCACAGCTGATATAACATTTAAACTAATCTTCCCTCAAATTTAACTTATGAAAGAAAAGTACTCTTGGTTAAAAGAGACTTAGAAGAACTGGACTCTTAGACTCTGAAGAACTTAAACCATTCACTGAACATTGTTTTTAATTTTTCATTAAAAAGTACCATTTAAAAAAACCACTCATCATTCTACGTATCATTCTCCTTGCCTGTGCCCCCAAATATCTGCAGTTTGGCCTTCAATATCTGTAATTGATGGTATTAAGAAAATCATATATATGTATATATGATACATATATGAATCATATGTATATGATTCATATATATATATATAAAATCATACATACACTTTTTTCATATATGAGTCATATAAAACCTGCATCATTTGGGAGCTTGTTAGAAATGTAGAATTTCTGCCCTGGCTGGCACAGCTCAGTGGATTGAGCACGGGCCTGTGAATCAGAGGGTTGCTGGTTCGATTCCCAGTCAGGGCACATGCTTAGGTTGCAGGCCAGGTCCCCGGTGGAGGGGCATGTGAGCGGCAAGCACACACTGATGCACACTGATGTTTCTATCCCTCTCTTTCTCCTTCCCTTCCCTCTAAAAATAAATTAAATCTTAAAAAAAAAAAAAAGAAATGTAGAATTTCATCCTCAACTTCTAGGACTATTAAATCTCATTTTTATTTTAACTAGCTCCCCAGAGATGCTTCAAAAGCACACTCAAGTTTGAGAAGCATTGCTCTAAAATAACTATTTCAACTAATTTACTTAAAAGTTTGAATCTCCAGATAATCATTATTATTGAATTAACATAAGATTAGAAATAGCATATATGCAACTTCCAATTAAAAAAAGTATAAGAAATGCAAAGCAACTATTTTTAAAAATCACATTTCAACTACAGTTACATTAAATTCTAGAACTATAAACATATAATTTTTGATTCACTCATTGACATTTCTCTTAAAATTCAATTTATTTGATTGCCATGAAAATACGGTAAACTATTTACCATTGATTTGCAGATCCCATTTCTTTTACAAACAAATCAATCAAATGTAAACTAAAACAGAACTTTCTAGTCAAAGTGAGTGAAAGACTGTGCCTAAAAACAAAAGAAATCTGACTAAGAAAGAGAAGTAAGAGGTAAACCCAAGCCTCCCAGTGACTTCTTCATTAAACCGACCACGTGATCTTAGCCTACTTCCTCCATTCTGACATGTGCAGTGTTTTACATGTGAACAGCTCTGAAGTCAGGAAGGGTCTTGCAGCTGATGTAGTAAGAAAGAACTGTAACATAGTTTAAACAGCAGATATTTTTTCTTTTTCTTAGTGGTGTATAAAATCTTTTTTCCTGCATTTGGTGGTGGCTTAGATTCAATGAAATACAGTACTTCATACTCCTAACCAAGTATTAGGCCTCACACTCCTGCCAATCCATCCATTACCTTACCCCAAAGGCTTCTTCCACTTTAATCACTCCCTTAGCCTTCATCACGAGCTGAGTGTTTAAAACCCTGTCTAGATACATATCATGATCTGAAATAGTTCTTCACAAGTCCACACTTAAAAATCCCATCAATAACCTGGCTGGTGTAGCTCAGTGGATTGAGCGCGGGCTGGGAACCAGAGGGTCCCGGTTCCATTCCCAGTCGGGGCACATGCCTGGGTTGCGGGTCAGGTCCCCAGTGAGGGCCATGTGAGAGGCAACCATACATTGCTGTTTCTCTCCCTCTCTGTCTCCCTCCCTTCTCCTCTCTCTAAAAAAAAAAAATTCCATCAATAGATAAACATGCTTAACAAGAACTGGGCCCCAGGGAAGGGGCCAGTGCCCACGGTTTCAGGTTCTGTTTACTGCCAACGTGAGGGCAGGTCACCTTCTCCAGGATCCCAAGGCCTCGGCAGGCCAGGGCACATGGACTCAGCCAGGTCCTCACCTCAAAGTGCATGCCTTTCAGAGTACTGCTAGAGATCTGAAGTGTAGCATCATTGTTTTAGATGCTTAATGAATAAACTAATATTCTTTTGATGACTAATATATTCTGAAGCACTTTAAGTATAAAATAAAATAAAAACAGAAATATTTTCTGTTAAATATTGGGTTGGCCAAAAAGTCTGTTTAGATTTTTCAGTAAAAATAACGTATTTTCCCATGTATAATGTGCACCCACATTTTTGGCCCAAACTTTTAGGAAAAAAAATCATTCATTTTAATTTTTAATTCAATTATTTATTTATTTATATTTAGATACTTGTTTTCTGTGTTATAAAGGAATTTTAGCATTTATTTTTGAACATATTATAGTACAAGAAATTTTATGTAACAAATAATTACAAAACACAAGAACAGATACAAGGTACTTCAGGTACCACCCATGTATAATGTGCATCCTTATTTTTCTCTCAAAAATTTTGGCAAAAAAGTGTGCATTATATACAGCAAAATACAGTAAAAGACACATTTTTCATTTTCACCAATAACTTTACTGATGTGGACATTTCGAGGATGTCAGTTATCACCTGCATGGTATAATGTTTATTGTTCTCAATTAATGTCTCCATTTGATTGCTATCAACTTCAACTGGCCTACCTGACCATGGAGCATTGTCCAGTGAGAAATCTCTAGCATGAAACTTCGCAAACCACTTTTGACATGTTCCATGAGTTACAGCAGCTTCTCCATACACTGCACAACTCTTTTTATGCGTTTCGGTTGCATTTTTACCTTTCTTGAAATTAAATAAAGCAAAATATGCTAAAATATTATTTTTTCATCTTCAACATTAAAGTGGCTACACAAAAATTTTTATAAGTTTTTTTTTAATGCACACTGATATGGCACCTGTCACACTACAAGCTAACGAAACTATTTTGAATGAAGGTAAAGACAACTAAGTGCTACTAGAATCATCTTATGGAAAAAAAACAAACGAACTTTTTGGCCAACCCAATAAATAGTTAAAATTTCACTATGGTGAGGTAGTAATACTAAAAAGAAGAAGAGGCAAAACACGAGAAGAAGGAAGAAGAAACAGAGCAAGAAAAAGGAAAAGGAAGGCAAGGGTAAGGGAAAGAGAGGAAAAATCTTTAGTTACATGACAATTATTAGTATAGTACAGAAGTGATCGAGGTCTTTCGAGTCATAAAGACCTGGGTTTTATTGGATTGTCTGTTGCTATGACCTTGGGCAATTTACATCACTTTTCTTTATTCATAAAATAGGGATAATTACAATGCCTACTCCTTGGGTTATATGAGTGTGTAAAATACTAGTGCTTAGAACGTAATAAGCATTCGATATACTTTGTAATCTGTGTGTATATATCTAAAACTTAGTACTAATATATTTTGAGTACTTCACTAAGCATTTGAAATAAGTGTACGTGTACATTTAACCAAATCTATCCATATACAACATCTTATGTATGTATAGCATGTATCTCATCTATCCACCCACCCATCACTGATCTATTTTACTCTCTTCATTTGCAGGTAAGGTGCACAGGAGATTAGGTTAACTGCTTAAGGTCACACAGTTAGTAGAAAAGGCAGAGATAAAATCTTGTGTCTTTGGCTTCCAGTCAGTTATTTTTTATTTGATAACCACATTTTGTCAGACTAAAGGTAAGTTTTAATGCATATTAACATTTTCCCTTTGATCTCTATAAAGGGTAGCCTGAAAAAGAGTACATTTCTGGGAAACGAATGATCTATTCATTTTTAGCAATGAATAGTAATATTCCTAACAGACCATATGTACATGTTCATATAATCTCATGAAAAAAAGGTACATACATTTGAACTATGACTTTCTTACCTGGTCCATTAAGAAAGTCTTTAATTTGTAGTATCATGAGGGAAGGTGGAATGCCACTTTTGCTGTCTATTTCTCCAGGCACTGTCTGCAACCAAACTGTGCAGTAATCAAGGGCTTCAGGCAGAGTCTTCCCAGGATCTGAAGTGACAAAATTAAAGTTATAAATGTCAATTACACCACAAATGTATCATTTTGTTGTAAGAGTTTCAGCTGATAAACAAGGAGAAAAGAACTCTGGTTAATTATTGTATGTAACCTTCACTGATTCATCTGTATACATACAGTATATTCATTTGCACACGCAAGTGCTTATGTGGAGAAAGAGAAGCTGTCTTTGTACAAGCTGGAAGGATAAAACCAGCTTTTCCAGAACCAGGCCCAAAAGGAAAAGACATTTCAAATCGTAACTCATTTCACTTTTGAGTGAAGGTAAGTTTCTGTATTCCGAGCTGCTGACCATTAACAGTTGAATAGTTGGATTTCTTTTTTTTTTTTTAATGGGATGCTGGAAACAAAGGAAAAAGTGTAACCTTTTCAGCTTTAAAAAAAGCATATACATGTTCAAAGAAGCAGTGGATTAGTACTACTTAAGGGTTATTTGATCTGTTTCAGAGTTTTACTGACATTACAATCACTTTTTACTGCTAGGCTTTTGAAGTTTAACTTCAGTAGCTTTCCCATAACCTTCTTTAATGATAAAAATCGGTCAATCTTTTAATACTCCCAATTATAACTAAAACTTGACTTTTTCTGCTTTAACTTTTTCTATTAAATACTGTGTATTTTTAAAATCTTTTTTTCTGGTTAATATTGTATACATTTTAAAAAAGCATTTTTTAGCAAACAGATGGCAAATGGAATTTTGTTTTCACCGTTCAGCAAGCCAGTTTTTATTGCAATAGCTCTTTAAATAAAAACGACTGCTGTATCTTGGCATACAATGTAGTAGGCTTTTTAAAAACTTTTAAATATTCACAGGTTTTCTTTAGTTTCAAGACTGTTTTACTCTCTGTGTTTTAATGGCCTCTGAATGTCAATTTTATAAGGATGTTCTTGCCATGGAGTCCATCTATTCCATTTTCAGTTGATTTGAAATGTGTTATTAAAGTGTTATTTATTTTAGGTTTTATTGATTGGATTGCTTTCAAGAATAGCATTTACATACAGTATATTATATTCAACATATGGTTATATAGTATTACTGTCATATGTGAACTGGGCATATAAATTTTGCCTTGGAATTTGTATTTCCTGACCTTATCATGTGATCTTTATGAAATTTGGCACATATGAACCTTTATGTGATTTCAAAGAAAATACTGAAAGCAATTGATCGTGACGTTAGATCTATGTGGTAAAGATCAAACACTAAACTAGTGCATTCTTCTCTTTTTATATGATCAGTGAATTTAAAGCAGTGAGAATATGCATAGTAGATCCATTACATAGTAACACTATATTGTTCTCTCTGGTGAAGGGATGGAAAGTGTCTGTTGCTGGGAGGATCTATGATCAATTTGTAGGCGCTATGTAACTCCCAGGACCAGAGTGTCGGTTCCTAGGGCCTCGCCCACGTAGCCATCATAAAGAAGCTGTTATTATAAAGTAAGTGGTACTGTCCCAGGCCTGTATGAAGAGATACAATTCTTCATTTTGAAATAAATAAAATCTAGAGAGAGAATAATCTAACAGACAAAACAGATGTAGGTAAAGTACATAATGAACAGAGATGAATTCAATTGATATAGAAATATTAATACGATGTGTTAAGAAATTGTCAGGTAAAACTTAGAAGGATAAGTAAAGCAAGTTATAGGAATCAGATATCCAAACTTGTATGACAGAAAAGGGGTATCATTAATAGATGCCACATAAACAATATTGATATTAATAGAAAAATGGGTAGAGGATAGATAAGCAATTATTAAATGAAGAAAATTAATAAATAAGAAGCAATTAATAAAGAAAAACAAATACATATAAACATTTAAAATATAAACATTAAGAATATTCAATTTAGCAATAATCAAAGAAAATAATTTTTAAATGTTTTATCTATTTCATTTATAATTGATTAATTAATTTTTAAAATAAAGAATATTTCACCTATCAGATAGGCCAAGACTAAAACAAAACCGATGTCTGTGTAATACACACACACACACACACACACACACACACACACACACTCACTGTAGAATTGTTAATCATAGCAAAAAGTAGAAAACAATCTAGATGCCCATCAACAGATTCATGCTAAATAAACAATGGTAATACATATAATTACTTAAGGAATAAGATCTATATGTATTGACATAATAAGACAGCCATTTTATACTGTTAGTAGTAATAAACGAAGCAGGTTAAGCACCTTGTCATTTATTGACCATTTAGGATTTTTTCTTCTACAAAATATTTATTTATCATATTTCTATTGGTTCCTTTTTCTTAGGAACTAATTTGTAGGTGCTCGCTACATATTATGGGTGTTAAAATTTTGTTTGCCATGTGCAGCAAATGTTTCCTCTTGGCTGGTTTTGACTCTATGTCAGCTGTCTTTTAACTATATCCTGATGCTTGCTGCATGCATACCTTTTTATAGATGTGCTCAAAAATCCATTAAATTTTACTTTATGAAATTATTCTTAGGTGCTTATATATTTTCCTGTAGTTTCTTGAAGAATTTATAAGAATTTGTTTTTACTTTTAGTCATTCAATCATTCTGGAGAGCACTGTTATAGAAAAAAATCTTCTCAGCCTCACTAGTAATCAAGCACATACACAAATTAAAACGAGAACAATTTTCATTCATAAGATTAGCATAAATTAAGAACATTGATAATACCTTTGGTGGGGATGGAGGAGAAATGGGCCCTCCCATATGTGGTGGACAAGAGCGTAATCACAGCATTTTTACATGGGCGGGGGACTGCTGAAAGAGTGTCTATCGAAATTCTGAATGCCCACGCCCTTGTAATCAATTAGAAAAGATGAACTATAGGACACTATTTTAAAGAAATACTTAAAAATACATAGGTAAATCTCCAAAGAACTTGACTGTGGCATCATTTGAATTTAAAAAATGTGGGAAAAATAAAACTAAGTGGAGAAATGTTAAAATAAATTATGACTACACTGTGAATACTGCATAGAATACTACCCTGGCATTATTCACAGTGTCCTTCTATGGGTGATTGGATAAGAAGATGTGGTACACATATAGAATGGAATACTACTCAGCCATAGAAAAGATGAAATATTGGCCTTTGCAACAACATGGGTAGATCATGCTAAGCGAAGTAAGTCACACTGAAAAGAACAAGAACCATATGATCTCACTCATATGTGGGACATAAAACAGAAAACCACAGATGAACAAACAAAACAAAGAAAACCTCAGATACAGACAACAGTATAGTGGTTACTAGAGGGGAAAGGGTGTAGGGGGGGTCGAAGAGAGTTAAGGGGCGAACTACATGGCTATGAAGGAGACTAAACTTTGGGTGGTGAGCACACAGTGAAATATACAGATGATGCATTACATCACTGTACACCTGAAACTTACATAATCTTATTAATCAATGTCATCCCAATAATGTTTTAAAAAAGAACACTATGCTCTTAATAAAAAGAAGGAAGTGAATCTGATGTGCTGATATAGAAGAGCTTCAATATGTCCTGTGAAGTGAACAAAACAAAGAAACAGGACACTAAGTTTAGTAAACTCAAAGGTGAAAATTCTGTCTGCATACATACAGACATGCACACATACAGACCTACTTTTTTCAAGTTCTGAAGGATGATCACCTTTAGGACGATCCTAAGCATATATATGAACCTATAAGTTATCCAGAGGTTAAAAAAATAGGACTACACAACATTTATAAAAATTAAAATAAAGGGGAGAGGAAGAAGCACTTTAAAAGTTATGTGATGTTCTACCTTCATCAAGTTAAATAGACAGGGAAAGCAGCAAATTCGGATCATGTGAATGAGGATTTTACAAGTACGCAAGATGGGTCTTATGCAGGTTGCCTCTCTTTTATCAGAAGCTAGCGGACCTGCCTATCTGGCACCAAGCCTAGGAGTCTGCATTAGGGCAATTACAGGGAGATATATGACTTAGACATAAATAAACAAACTGGCAATAGTTAGGAAGCAGGATAGGAATAAAGAAAACCTAAAAGTCTAGGAAATGTATCCAAGGAAACCAAAATTTCAGTGATTATTACCCAACAAAATATTAGTGGTTAATGATATTATTGGTTTAAATACTACACAACCATTTTAAAAGTACAGCTGTATTCATAGGGCTGATAGAACAGAACAATTGAAATTGGGAACATCCAGGAAAACAGAGATTGCATGGTTGACGAATATTGAATGTATGACAGGGCTGGTGGCTACTCTCCCAGCTTTGGCTAAAATCTCTACTTTGGATATTCCTGCAGTCACTGTGGTTACAGGAAGCAGCAGCAGAAAGATATGTCTGAGTCCCAGAGAAACAGCTCAGGTTTGCAAGTCATAGTCTCCACACTCTAATGTCTAGAGGATGAGGGGCATGACTTCCCGACTTCCTGTACTGTCTTTAATTTAACTTCTCCTGAATTCCATTATCAGGTCTAGAAAAATAAGATTCATATTACACATTCCTCAGGGTCCATATAGCCGGGAAAGCACCAGATAAACTAAGATTAAAGGAGCCTATGAATGTAATTTAAATGGAGTGACTAATAGGGATGACTGTTTCATTCTGGAAGCTCCTTCAGACTTCGTTAGTTTTATCCCCCATACTTCGTAAACACCTATTTATTTGAATACAGGACGCTCTTAAAAATAATAAACTCCTCCCGATGCTGATGAGCACATTTATCTCTAAGCCTAAGAAACAAGAGAAAGTCATGTCTTATTGAAAGTAACAGAATGTGGGAAATGGGTCAGAAAAATGACAAACTGCTCATAGCCATAAATCTTGTTCAATAAGAAAAACAAATCAATAAGAAAAACAAATATTATAACTTTATAATTTGAGCAAGTTAAAATATTTGTTTTTCTTCTAGGTTGACCTGGCCTCCAAAAAAGAAAAAAACAAAACAAAACTTCATCATATCCTGCCAATAAGAAACAACCAAAGAGAAGATTCAGAAAGTCTCAAGTCCATTGCCAGATGGCTTTCACAGAGACTAGATTCAGACTGTATTCTTCGCACTTGCAGATCACTTTGCTCTTCTTCACAAAACGTTCACTTCACTTAACTGCTTAGAAGGTCTTCCTCTGAATCTGAACCTGTATCGCTGTTTATTGTTATTATTATTTTTAACCCTTAGCAAATATTGAGTTAAGTATGTCTCTGCTTAACATTTGAATTACATAAAATACAATGTGCCTCACTGTGCCCAACTCAAAATGAAACTTTGAAAATAAACTAGTTTATTTTCTTTGCAACCTTCGACTTAAAACTTTGTTTTCCAAGCTGATACAAAACAGCTGAATGCCACAGATTTTGTAGGCTTTATTATTACTCTGCTTTGTTCTACTATGTGGCAGAATAATCCTTTTTTCATAACTTAGTTGAATTTTCACTAAGGTCCCAATGAGAAGACATTTTCCCACAGATTTCAATGGTAACTTTGCCATTTTAAGATTGACATAACACTGAATCTATAATGAAGTCCAGTTACTTTTACACCAGATACTTCTAAGTGTTACCAACCATATAGAGAAAAAAAATTTAAATTTCTTTTGCCATATGAATAAAGAACTTTGAATTTGTTTTTTTTTTTTTAATTTTTATTTTTAGAGAGAGGGGAAGGGAGGGAGAAAGAGAGGGAGAGAAACAGCAATGTATGGCTGCCTCTCACATGGCCCTCACTGGGGACCTGGCCTGCAACCCAGGCATGTGCCCCAACTGGGAACTGAATCGGGACCCTCTGGTTCCCAGCCCGTGCTCAACCGGCCAGGGCAGAACTTTGAGCTACACCAGCCAGGGCAGAATTTTGAATTTGAAAAAGCCTAGTGCCATGAGAATCTGTTCATTTGAAAGCTGAGTGTCTGTAAGAAAGAGGACTAGAGTGAGACTCTACACCAACATCACTTTCTCCCTCACCGGTCCCCGACAGTTGCTTGTACCAACCAGGGCAGCGCTGGCCCCCACGCCGCTGCCTGCCTTCCCCGGCCGCTGTCGTGCTCAAGGACACCTCTATAAGTGGCCTGGTTAAGGAAGGGCAGGAAGAGAGGTTAGCCCAATAGTTATTTTCCCTGGCAGTTTTAGGCAAAGTTTCTGTTGTGGAAAATGCAAATAACTCTAGTCAAAATAATGGCTTGGACCTTTAGATTCAATTTTTTCATGATACTCTTATCTTTCACATTTCTGTGGAAAATGAGTGCTAACTTAAATATAGAGCGATGTCAAGGAACCAGAATTTTCCCACGGCGGAGAGTTCTTATACACTTGTGTTACTGGAAAAAATCTTATTAAATGATATTTGAGGGATGAGCCATGAAAAATAAACTTCTGATTAATCGGGTTTTGTTGTACCTCATTAGAACCATGTTTTCTTCAATAAGTGAATGGTTTGTCATCTTACCCCTGGTATTAATTAGCTTCTTGCTATATTAAAGTGATCCTGTTGCTGCTTGCAATCCTGGATAACAAAATTCTGCTCAATAGTATCAACAACTTTTGAAACTACATCATGCTTTAATTTCTAATTCTACTGATGCTAATGGTACCATTACTGATGATATGTAATTAAAATTGTTTCCTAAACTATGATTGCAGATTTAAATTTCAGTAGCTTTCTGCTTTGATGTCACATTGCAATGAGTTTTCTTTCTAATGGTATAGGATAAAAACATCGTGAATTCCTCAAAGCATAAAATTAACGTATGTATGATGTAGCACTGCAAAGAGCCTCAAGATTTACTTGTCTCCATTTTATGGGTTCCAGAGAGTCCAGAAGGATCTACTATTTGGCTTTCTTTCTTAATTTTTTTTAAATGACAGACTATGTATTTCACTCACTTTTCTGCGAAGTCTTCAATGACCTGTGATTATGGGTTACAAACATCCTGACATCTGCCATAGCTAATGAGCCCAGGCCTGCCTCAGGCCGCCACGGAACCAGAGTGGCCCCGGTGGCTGCTCAGGAAGACTGGCTCTCTTTGGCCTGAGGTCCTTGGGGCTGCCATGTTTATGAAATGGCATTCGAGTGACTTTTGATGGACTCTTGAGGGACAATTGGCAGGTGGTAGGAGACTGTCACGTGGAAGAGGTTTGTGAAATAATCTGTCACTGACCCAGGACTTACTGAACACAGACTTAGTTTCAGGAAGCTTTCTTACATTTTGTTCTATAGGAGAGTTCATATCAGTTTATAACGGAATTAAATATAGGGTAATGAAAAAAACATGAACTTTGAAGGCACATAAATCAGGGTATAAGTTCTGACTCCTTGAAGTGGGTAAATTTAATCTTAACATCACTAAGTTCCAGTTTCTTTGTTCCCAAAATGGGGATAAGAGACTAAATTGTAGGGCTGTTGGAATCTTGTATTAGAAAATATGTGCAATGTGACCTGCATGGGGTGTGTCATGGTAGGAGCGCAGTAAACAGTCATTGTTTTGTTTCTTACACTCAAACTCTAAACAGAACAGGAGTGTATGCGTGTTCTTTCAAATGTCTACTCTTCCTAGTTTTTTGCTTTTGTCTTTTGATTTTGAAAAATATTTTTTATTGTTGATCTAAAATAAGAGGAATAAAAAAGTAAAAAATAAAAAGCTTTAAAAAAAGATTTTATTTATTTATTTTTTAGGAAGAGGGGAAGGGAAGGAGAGAGAGAGGGAGAAAAATATCAGTGTGTGGTTGCCTCTCATGCGCCCCCTGGCCTGCAACCCAGGCATGTGCCCTGACTGGGAATCAAACTGGCAACCCTTTGGTTCGCAGCCCGTGCTCTATCCACTGAGCTACACCAGCCAGGGCTAAAAAGCTTTTTTTATTAGTGAAAATTATACCCGATTTTGGTCCTAAAAACTAATCAGCTTATTCATACTTAATTGCTAACATAATAGTTATTGAGGTCTGAAAAACTAGTCAATAAACTTACTTCCCTCTTTAATACTACTGGTCAGAGGAAATTATAGACTGGACAACTGCCTTGCACTTTGGTTTTGATAATTATCAAATTTACATTCTTACCTTCTTTCCCATCCCTTAGAAATATTTGGCCCACATACAAAGAGGAAATACTCTGCAAGGAAGGAAATACTCTGCAAGCCAAAGTAGACTCCTTTCCGTTTTTAAGCTAGAAGTTAAGACACTCCTTTCCAAAGGTATCTGGGTATATCAACCTATAGAGATTGAAATGACACTTTAAAATAATTTATAAAATAACATGGCGAGTGCATCAAGACTCTAATTTCACAGAGGGTGTGCTCTCTCTCTCTCTCTTTCCAGGAAGATGAAGTGGAATTAACAGCTCATCATGGTAGGGAGGAAGAAACTATCTAAAGAGGAAGCAGGGCAGTAGGTGAAGGCTTAGAGACTCCCTCTTCTCCCTTCGGTCTCACTTCACTGAGGAGATGTTCCTAGATGGTCCTTCAGCTTAATCCTTTTATGCCCAGCCCAGAGTACACAAAGGTGTTTCTTTATAGAATGTGAATAAAATTTAAAGGAAAGCATCTAGGGAGAATGTATTTTACTAGATCTATCTGCCTCTCTCTGTGAAGCTGATGTTGTTAAATCTCCCAAGGGGCCACGGCTGGGCTTGTTTCCAGCTACGCTCGATGGACGGATGGAGGTGTAATTTGTTATTTGAACAGTCACCTCGTTACCACTGGACACATCTTATTTTGTGGGCCTTAGTTTTAATGGCAATAATTTTCTTTTTCTTTTTTTTAAATATAGGCACAGAAGCAATGGTAGTCCATATAGTCCCTACAATGTAGAAAATTAAATTGTGAAAGAACCTAGATCCATAAAACACAGTAACAATTCAATGTCAGGACAGCAAAATCAACCAAGAAACCAATTCTAAATTGCTCTGGATGCAAGTTAAGAGCCATCATCATCTCCTTGTTGATGTCCAGGCATTTGGCTAACTCCACAAGTACTTTTCTCCCCATGCTCTGTACCTCTGCACCTCTGAAGATGTGACGGGAACGGGTAGAGATTTCCTGGTTTGAAATCCCAAGCCTGGAGCAGAGAGGAAGAGGAAAGGCTTAAAGTGAACCCTGGAATGTGTGACCATCAGTGTCCATTAGCTCTCACTTTTAGAATCAAGTCCTCCACGTAAAGAAGTGCATTCTTTCTACTCAATGACGCTAACCAGCAGATAATACATGAAATATCATTTCAGTAAGTTCCTTTCACTTTATTTTCTATGCTTCTCCATGGTGTTCCTGATCTCTTTCCTATTTGGTTGTTTTCAGGTTAAATTCTAATGTAGGTTTTAGATGTTTTGCAGGACAATGTATTAAAATTCAGTGCAAGTAAACACAGGGTGCTGACCGCTAAAAAAACGCAGTCATATATACTCAAGGAAAATCAACTAAATCCCAACTGTAAGCCTCTTCTCTTCTCTGAGCAAAGTCTGGGTTCTGTAATATTAAAGCTAAACCACTGGCTTTAAGTGATACCTCCCATTTTTTTATTCATTTAAAGTAAATACTAGTTAAAATGGGTGTTGAAAGGACTGGGACACTAATCTTTTCCTTATGTCCAAAAGGAAGGTCTATTAGGCTCTTCCTTCTATTACTAATAATTACAGAAGTCCCAATTTACAGTTGAATAACATTTCATACTTCCAACACGTTTCATAAATGCTGTCTCATTCGGAGCTCAGAATAAACCATTCAACTATTAAAAAGATATTGTTATACCCACTTTAGAGATAAGGAACAACTTGCATCAAAGAGCCAAGAGCAATAGAGCCAAGACTGAAAGTACAAATTACTGATTTTGTTTCAATACCCTTCCCCACACAGCAGTTTCTCCCACTGGCTGGTCCATTTCTTATTCAACTTTCTCAGCACAGCTCTCGCTGAGTGATACACTAGACTGCCCCTCATTTAATAGACCTACTTACTTGCTGATTCCTGTCAAAGTAATAATTTCATTTCACATTATGGGTCAGCAAGAAATGTTCCCAGCAGCTAAATTTTCAGATAAATGTTCAAGTTGTGATCATTATGACATTCAAGTCACAGGTTAATGCTAAGCCTTTCCAGGGACATTAGCAAAACCTTTAATTCTAAAGAGACATGTAATTCAATCCATCTCTTAAAGTCACAATAACTAAATGAAATCAAGATATGATTTATGAGGTGTAAGAAGCCAGTTTATGATTTTCCAACTGTTGGTTTACTCAAATGTCTTTGGCACATTTTCTGCAGACCTATTCATGAAAGGGTAAAGAAGTCAATTACTATAACTGAAATTTTTCAAACTACACAATAGCAATAATTGCACCGTAATGATGTGAATTGTTTTGTGGCCAATTACAACCACTATTTTAAAATCCACTTGAAGATATTAACAATGATGACAAAAGCAATGTTATATTAACATTCACTGAGTTCTTGCTACACACTTAGAGCTTCATATACATTGTTTAATTCTCATAGCAATCTTAAGAGGCTACTATCAGCATTATCACCACATTACAGATCAGGAACTGAGGTTTACAGAGGTTAAATAACGTGCCCACAATCACACAGCTGTAGGTAGCAGAGCTGGGATTAGAACCAGGACTGACTGACTCCATTTCTTGAGCTCTTATTGCATTCTGTTCCATGTTTGCCTCTTAATTGGATCCAAAGTCACATCTCTAACATTTATAATGCTTAAATTTCTCTCCTTACTGGTAATAATAGTATGCTGTTACCTGATTTTTTAGTATGATAAATTCTAATCAACTTTAATTTCTGTATTTTAGCCTTGTTGATGCTTGAAAAATTGTAATAAGGTAAAGAAGTTGCAAGACGGCAGAAGCAATTGTTTTCGAATCAGTTTGCTAGTTCCTAGAACACGTTAATGAGTAATAAGATACTGGACTGACTGACTGTATACTAAGGAAGCATGCGGGTTAGTTAAATTCAGCCAGAATGGTTCAACTCCTTCACAAATGACCAGATGGCATAGTCGTTTCTTCAAAAGCAAACAAAAAGCTCCAAACAAACAAGAAGAAAAATGACTTTCTGAGGCTGCCTTGGGCTGCATAGTCAAGATATGAGGCAATTTCAAATCTGGACTCTATTACCTTAAACAAAACAAATACCAATTTTAAAATATTTATAAACACAACTAATACGATTATGTTAAAAACAACTACATACATCTTTATTTAAGAGAGAATTGCCAATAATACAGCTGCTACATATAAGGGTGCTGGCAGAAGAGCTCATTCTGTAGGAGGTTGCTCCAGGTGAGAAGGGCCAGGAAAAGTCTGCTGGCACATTATTTTAATATTTTAAAAAGAAACCTGTTAACTGACAGATGTATTCTCTACTTGAATAGATAAAAAATTACTTCAGGTTATTAATATTAAAAGCCATGAAAGAAATTCAAGTTGATAAGTCTTTAAATAATTTGCCAATTTTTAAATTATGGAGAGTAAGACAAATCACTATATATACCCTGACAGGTATAGCTGGCATAATTTAAGGCCACTAAATTGTGCAGACTGGGGATGAGGCTTTATCACTCAAAATTATAAGCAATTATCATCATTCTTATTTCACTTTGGGTTTCTAAAATAAATAAAGCTATAGGCATAAATATAGATTCCATTTATCATCTATTCTGAGTAGTATCTCGTAATTAATTCAGGTTTTTCTATATATATATATACATACATACATATATATATATATATACACACACATATATGTCAGTCCCATGTGCTGAGAAGGCAAAGTGACATGAAGGACAATGAGTTTCACAGCATTTCTTCTTCTAACTTGATTTTATAATACATGAAAGGACATCCCTAAGGGACACGGAGAGAAAACACGACTACCACCGTCCGAGTACTTGGGCATGTTCTTTGTTTAATGGTGACACGGGCAGAATCAAGTTAATGCTGACAACTCCCTGAGAGCAGTAATTATTCATTACAATACATTTAACTGAGCCGTGCTTATAGATGTAAAGATATTAAAGTATCACTTCTGGGGGAAATCCCGTATTCAGTTTCTCAGAAAGTCATGTGTTAGCTAATGGACTAGAAAATATTTTTATTACTTTAAAGTATTGCAGGATCTCTGGTGCCAGCCAAAATTGGAATAAGCTCACTGCAGCCTAACTCTCATGCTGCTTACAATTAAAACCTTGAAAAAAAAACCAAAACCAAAAACAACACCCAAGGACTCTGAAAAGTAAACAAGAACAATGCAGATTTGGGAAGGGCCTGGATTCACAGATACGACCCATACAACAGTGAGTTTCCCCTTTTCTTTTGTTCTTTTCCCCTATTTTTTCTTCTTAGTTTGACTCGAGAGGGAGTCCTAGGCTGTGGTACACAGTGATGGCAAGAACAGCTAAAGGTCCAACAGAATCCCTGTGTAGGAACTGATGCCTCAGTGGTTTCGAGAATGTAGGGGAAACCAGCTGCTTTTTATTTTTCTTTTTTATCTCCTGCTCTTGCCCCAAAGGTGGCCGTGTGTGTGTGTGTACAACAGCTATGGCAGTGGCTGTGATGTGGTGGCAGTGATAAGCGTTTAAGACTTTAGCAGGTGTTATAACTATGTTTCATGAGGTAAAGGTAAACACACTTGAAATGAATGGAAATATAGTTCTCAAAAAAGAAACAAACCACAAAAAAGAACTAAATGGATATTTAGAACTGAGAGATTCAACAGTATTATCTAATATAAAGAACAGAGATGAAAATAAAGGAGTCTCAGCAATCTGCAGGACAATATAAAATTGTTTAACACTGGAGTCCCAAAGGAGAAGAGAAAGATTAGCACAGAAAAAATATTTAAAGAGATAACAGCCAAAAAGTTCCTGAACTTAATTAAAGAACATACATTTACAGAGTCAAGAAGCTCAGAGAACTTCAAAACAGGATAAATTCAAAGAAATCTCAAGCCCAAACACATCATAATCAAGCTACGGAAAACCAAAAATAAAGGAAAAAATCTTGAAAACAGATAGAGAAAACAACACATTATATATATGGAAACAATAATAGGAATTAACATAGATTTCTCTTCAAAAACCACAGAGGACAGAAGACAGTGGAACAGTAACTCTGAAGTGTTGGAAGATAGGCAAGTCAATCCAGAATTCTATATCCAGCAAAAATATCTGTCAGCAATGAGACAGACAAAACAATACTCTCAGGTCATGGAAAACTAAAATAATTCATTGCCAGCAGGCCTGCTCTAAAAGAAATGCTAAACAAAGTTCTTAATGCTGAAGGAAAATATACTAGAGGAAAACCTGGGACTTGAGGAATGAAGGAAAAGCTCTCGACATGGTAAAAACCCAGAAAATACAAAATATACTAGTTTTTTCCTCTTTAGTTCTTTCGAATGTGTAACATTGAAACAAAGATCAAAATCTTATCTGGTAGGGTTTTCAATACATGCAGATTAGCATATGCGATAATTATACTGTAAGTGGGAAGGCTAAAGCAATATACAGTGATTGGGAGGCTTCTCCATTTTCCATGGAGTGACACAATGTTCCTGTTAAATACACGGAAAGATTAGGCCTGCACACTGGAGAGCCGAAAGCAACCACTAAAATGTATTACAAAGAAAAAAAGCCAAAAACAAATAGATGAATTAAATAGAATACAAAAAAATTATTCTGAATTGTGGCTAGAATTCAATCTATAAATAATTTAGAAAAATCATTTGAAGAGTAGTCCTATTCATTCCTCTGTATTGAAGCAGTTTTGCGTTACAGCGTTGCATACAAATGATACTAAATTTTCCTAAACTGCTTCTCTGGCTCAGCTTTCCATGTCATGAAGACCCATATTCTGTTAAACTTTCATCATTAATCATAATTAGCATAATTAGCATAATTACTAAGTGAAGAGAGGTGCCTGAAGGCTGAGAAACTCAGTCTTCTTACTGGTTCCTTAGCATCTTAAACATGTATGATAAACTACCAGGGTTCAAATAGAATGAATGAATGAATGAATGAATGAATGAATGAATGAATATTCCCAAAGACTGTCTGACCGCAGAAACGAAAGCATGGCAGGGATAACGAGCTCATCCTGAGATAAAGCCACACTGACGGCACCAGACAAGAGGGTACGTGTGGTGCTAACAACCACCTTGGTTAATTTCAGGCAGTCCCCTTGGGCTACCGCACTGCATCACAACAGTGCTCAAAGGGTTTTTAGAACCCTTTCAGGGTCTTCAGGGTCTTCATTGCGGTCTGCTGAAAATGTCAAATGAAACCACATCTTCATAACTTAACATGAACAATATTTCTCTCTTCCAGAATCACCCTGAGCCATACCTTAACAATGAATCCAGTCTGTGATCAGGTGGCTCTGGCCACTTTTAGGGCCTGAGTGAATCAGAGAATCAAAACCTCGGAGATGACCAGGACCTTAGCAGTCTCCTGTCTATGAATTCTTTTGTAACATTCTTACTAGTTCCCTTATTAATTAATGAGTTAAGTAAAATCTTTAATATAGTCTTTTATAATATTTATACAAATTATGATTTTTGGGCGGAAAATTATCCTGTAAACATGTATTTTCAAGGGGTAACAAAAATCATTTGTTTACTTTTTACAAATCCATATGATTTCCATACAAAGGAACATAAGCACATGTAATCATGGTTGATAACTTGCAGAGAAAACAGTAAATACTTTCAAGCCACATTGTACTAGAATTTTTTTACAATCAAATATTCTTGTCCCCTCAAAAAAGAAAACTCATTATCTCTATAAAGACCTCAGGCACGTCTCACATACTAAAATGCGGCACTCACCGGGATATACATATATGTTAAAACTGCTACTTACTGGCTGGTGGCCGATTGAGTCACCTTGTGGACAAGGATTTATTCTAGTATTAAGAGAGAAAGTACAGCAAGTCCTCAGTGTCATCCATAGATTTGGTGACTTTACGCAACATGACATATAATGAAACTAATTCTACCACAGGCTGAGCAATATGAACAAGACTTAGGTTCCTGCGGTATCTCATCAATGATATAAAATATGACGTTGAATGAAATGACGTTACTTGAGGACCTGTGTATGAACACTGCAGAAAGACAAAATATGTTATTTTCATTCTTAACTTACAGCTTTAACTTTTCCTTGAGGTTTCTAAGAAAGTTAGCTTCAGGGTGATACCCCTTTTTGTCCTTCCAATGAGGGCACTGCAAGGACACTTTCACTTTAGAGTCCAGAATGAAACTAGCCACTCCCACCTTACTGCTCCTCCCCTCCATGAATGGTAACATCACAGTCATTCACATTTTCCTCTCTGTTCTTACCCACACCGTTACCATTCCAGGGTTCAAAGGAATCCTGGACATGGAACAGCGCTTTCTTTTCAGATTGGAAAAGTGCTAGATGAACTGTTTCTAGACAACTAAATTGGTAGTGGGACTTGAATAATTCATTCAAGTAAGCAATTTAACATAGAAATCCCCCAGGATCAGTTATTTTTGAAAAAAAAAAAAACTTCATTAACATTTAATAAAGTTTATGTATTTAAACTACTGAATAAACTCAGTGCTCCACAAGAATATCAAAAGAAAATTTGCATCTCCAAAACAAGTCAAAGTAACTTTTAATCTGACAGGGCTTACACAGGTCAACTGTCTGAGGCCAGAGCAGTATAGTCTAAATTTCTTTAGTAAGGTAAATGTGAGATGAATTCCAAGTTGCTGGATGATAAAACTTTAAATTGTAATAGATCTTCATATTTATAATAGTCACCATATTTTACAGACAAGGAAACAGAAACCCAAAGAAGTGAACTGGCTAAGATCACACTCCTAATTAATGGCAGGGCCAATATTAAAATATTACTAAAGGCTTCTGCTCCCTAGTTTAGTCATCTGTCTCCTGTATAGTAACAGTAAAGCAATAGTGGCAGACATCTATGAGGGCCTACTATTTGCTGGACTCAGTGATAAGTACTTTCTTGAATTATCTCTTTTCCATTTCACAGTCACCATGTGAGAGAGGTAGACACCTTATAAGTGACAGAGTTGGGACTAGAACCCAGGTTTGTCTTACTACCAAGAGAAGCTGTACTGTGCAGTCAGACACAGATTCACCACTTAAACATCTGCACGCTCTGGAGTGGGACAACGGAGGCTGACAGAGAACTGCGGGTTCACATTCTTGTCTCTGCTCCAGGGATCCAGACAGGTTGTGAGACCAGACTCAAGAGCCCAATAAATCTTGGCTTTGAACTTTAGCTCTGTTCATTGCTACGTCTGTGACCTTGGACAAGTTACTTTTCTAACTTTAGTTTCCTCAACTGTAAGATGGGAACGGAACATTTCCCATACAGTTATGGCAGAGATTAGTTGAGAAAATGCATTTAAAGCAGTTGGTGCAGTGCAACTCGATAAATGCTAGTTGCATTTTTTTTTTTAGGATATTCTAACTACTTGCTTTCCAAATCGCTACTTGCCTTTTTAAGAAACATGATAATTTATATGGGTAACTCTTTATTTGTATAGTGTAAATGTCCAAGCAGATGCTTTTTGTGTAAGAAAAGGCACCCACAAGAACACTGTGCAAAGGACACTCCTTTCTCCTCCCACATGTAATTCCCTATACTGAGTCTGGCCCATACCCTTCTCTCTAAGATTTGTCTGCTGAAATTGGGTTCCATGTTGGCCTACACACAAAGATTTTTTTTAAAAAACAAAAGGGACATCATTATTTTGACCTAGGAACTGATTCAGATAACATCCGCGACCTCAGCGGCACTCTCGCCTCCAGTGCCCCTGGAATACCTATTACATTGTGGGCACTCAGCAGAGGAGAACATGTGTGAGGAAGGGAGGCAGTGGTTGCTGGTCAATGTTTAACAACTGGCCCTCAGAGCAGGAAAGCTGCTTGATAGCATTTGCCAATGTCTGTGGCATAAATACTCTCACTATGACTGATTAAAACTAACAGTTGTTTAACAACTGTCTTTAAAAATTCCTAAAAATTAAAACATTGGCTCTTGCAAGCCAGCGTGAGCCAGTTCGTGCACCAGGGACAAGAGGGCCAATAGGCAGTGTAGGAGGTAACCCTCGGTTGCTCCACCCTAGCCGCTGGCCAGCTACCTTTCTAAAGTAGCGGACCTGCCATGCGCATCGGCAAGGACAAAGGCTCCTTTGGCCTTACTCCTTGGGCTGAATCCTAATCCCACACCTGCTATCTACTCTCCACGAGCTGGCTCTGTAAAATGGTTCTTCTGAATGCCAAGAGCGAACAAGCCTATTTTCAGATGGGATGAATTCTCCAAATGCCTCACTGCGGCCTTCCATCTGCTAGACAGCACCACCTGATAGCAGTGAAAGCTGCATCAGACCGGAGCTTGCTAGTGCCCTCTTCCAACACCGAGCTTTAGATGCTTCAGCTATTGTCTCCAGTCTTTCCACCAGATGTCTAACTCTGCATTAGCCCTTGTTACTTAACAGCCACCATGTCTTAAATCTGAACCCCCGATCACTTTCCAAGTGTCGGCAAGCAACAAGCTTCATGGGTCAATATAGTTATTATAATATATATATTAGGATGCTTTCTGGTTAAAAGAGCTAGTTGTCCAACACTACTAATAAATGTGTTTGTTGTAGATGTGTACAGATCTTCAAATCATCTTATTTTACTAATAAACCTTCTCAAACACATTTTCTGTTAAGCTATTGTAACAAGATGATGAGATCGAAAGTACCTATAGGCCATTAATATGAAATAAAGCTTTGCTTCCCAATCACTGAAAACTTAAGCATTTCTACAGCTCTGAAAGAAACACGTTTCACTTAGCTCCTGAAAAAAAAAAAAGAACATTCAGAAGCAAGGTAAGAACATGAAGGCTAACCCTCGGTACATTTCAAACACTGACTTAAACATGATTCAGCTGTGGGACATGAACTTTATACATTTACATATTCTGTAGAGAAAAGAAGTCTTATCTGGTCTGCCAGCTGTTTTCTGTTTGCTCAAATCTTGAAACCGGGAATACAACTTAATATGTAAGAGCAGTTATTAGCATGCTAGTGAAGTTGAGGGCTCTTACCTGTACATCTGTAATCAGAGGCTACCCCTTTAAGCACAGCATCGAAAACGGTCATTTCCACTCGTTGCTTTCGGTGGTGACAACTCAGAAGCAAAGAAGGCTGGGAGACAACAAGGTATAAAAATGGTTCTAGCTGCAAATCACCAGTTCCTCTTCGTCCAGGCTGCCGAACGATAGTTATGCCAAGTGCCTGTCTAGCAGATGACCTTGTGGTTGCATGAAGACTTTCAAGAGAGATGGCCCCTATTTTTTTCCCTGAAGGAAAAGACAGGCTGCTGTTTAAGAGATCTTCTGCTGTTACCGTGGAAATACACGCCTCACCAGATTTAGCAACACCTGAATCATCTTCTGGGAGATTTAATGAACTCTTGCCTGTTTTTTCATTATCGTTCTGTTCCTGTGATTTTGACTTTGGTAAGGCCGTGCAGGAATAAGTCATTAGTGAGATTCTACTTGCAGTAATAAATATGTCAAAGGGAATGAAATTTAGATTTTTTACAATTGATGACTGGCGTGAGGGGCGGGCAATGCGATGCTGACTGGCACCGCTGTGCTGCTCTATTTGCACTATTCTGATTTTAACACTGTCGCTGCCAATCCCACTGTCCTGAGCTCCACTGTACCGAGATGAGGTGTCAGCCACGCTTCCGTCAAAGGTGTCCATTTTTTTCTGTTCTTGCTTAGAGATCTGAAAGGAAAAACAAGAAAGTATTTTAAACTAGTTATAGTTCAAGTGTTATTATATAAAGGACATCATATCAACATGTTAAAAAATGGTAGTCTAGTATAACTTGTAACAGAGTAATCACTAAGACAAATAAGATGCCCACTCATAAAAATTATTCATATTAAAATGCCAAAGGATACTTGAGAAAAAGCATTGAATGTACATTTCTAACATTAAATTATACTCTTGAGTGTCAGACTTTCTTTCTTTGGACTAACAAAAAGTAGCACACATAAAAATGCCTCTTTAGGGAATTAATATTCTTTCCAAGTAGTACAATAAACTGTTTCCAAATCGTGACTACTATTGGTTGAAATTATATTTTAGGTAAGAATAGTTCATATTGTTAACCCTTGTCATTATAACACTAATTTATAGTTTTTGGATAGTAAGAAAGAGAGGAAAACAGTATGAAAGACAAAGAAAAGTAAACTATAATACATATGTCATTCAAAGTGTTTTTTTTCCTCTACAGTATGAGTCGAAACAGTGGTAAATGTAAGTGATCAAGTAAAATGTAAGCCATTAAAGCCCTTGAAGGTAGATCTTTCCTTTGTGCACGAAAGGACACTCATTCTCAAAATTTTCCACCAGCCACATCCTAGGTAGAGAGCGAAAACCTGGTGACGGCAAAGTTACGATCGCCGTGGGAGCACAGCTCAAAGTCCTTCGGTTCAACTCTTTGTTCCACTTTCTTAGATCTCCCACTTGTCAGTCTGTGATATGCTATTCGGGACCTAGATGCTTCACTTGCTTTTTCACTGAAGTAACCATGGAAAATCTGAGAAAAAACCCAAATCCTCCCAACCTCCGTCTCATCACTAAACATAACCAATGGGAACATTTAGTGCATTTGCTTTCAGTCTCTTTCCCCACCTGGGCAAAGGTTCTTCCCACACCACCCTCTGATGGTTATAATCGTATTGTAGAGACAAATTTGTAAACCGGAGTTTTTCCATGCTAATATACTCTTCATGAATGACATTTAGAAAAGCTGCACGATATTTCATTTAGTGTTAGAAACAAGTTGTTCAACCATTCTCACATAATTGGACATTCAAGTTTTCAATTTTTTGATGACAAACAAGTATCAATATTGTCTTCAGATAGGCTCCTAGGCTACTAGGTAAATGGTATGAAAGAGTTCAAGTTACCGAATATTGCCAACACCTTTCAAAAAAGTCTGCACTAAATAATATTACTCCCAACAATGGAAAAATAACCCCCAAAGCACTGAGTGTTACTTATCTTTTTAAGGCTCTTCCTTTATTGTATTGGTAAATATAATACCATTTTCAACATGGTACACATTATTATAAGTTGCTTGTGAAATGTTAAAGGTCTGTTAAATACATCAAGACAGCATGCCCTGACCAGTGCAGCTCAATTGATTGGTGTCGTCCCTTAAAGAGAAAGGTCGCGCCCGCCTGGGTTGTGGGTGTGGTCCCCAGTCAGGTGTGCAGAGGAGGCAACAGGTGGATGTTTCACTGTCACACTGACATTTCTCACCCTTTCTTTCTCCCTCCCTTCCCCTCTCTTTAAAAAGAAATAAATGAAATCTTTAAAGATACAGATTGTTGTTAGTAAAATCTAGCATAGCTATCTGAAACAAAAACAACCCCCTCCCCCATTCTTTGGAGAACCACACGCTTTTTAGCCATTCTATCGACACAGGGCTGCTGAGCATCCAGAGCGCCCCTTCTGAGCTTGCCGGTGTGGCTAACGTTCAGCTATCCATGGACAGTCACAGCACATGACACTGTCTGAGAATGGTTCTCTCACTCTTTTCCTTCTTGGTGATGTTACTTTACTAATACTTCTACTTTAGGATGTATTTTCTCTCAAAATGTTTTGTAGTGGCAGTATCAGACCATGTTAAAATAACCTATAGGCTTTGGAGTACATGGTCAAGTCCAACACTTTCCCATTGTATGAATATGGACAAATACAAACCTCTCTAAGGCAACATAACCTCATTTGTAAAACGGGGGCACTAAATCCTATCTCAAAGGGTTAGTACGAGGCTTCAGTGACCTAATGTACCTGAAGAGGTCAGCACAGTGCCTGGCATACAGTAAATACCCTCACATGGGCAGCTGCTATGTTTCTGTCTCTTTTACCAGGTGAAGGGCTCAGTGGACTGGGCCATGTAACTTCACTTCTGGGTATCACTAAGGACCTAGTGCAGCGCCTGGCACACTGCAGAGTGGATCCATAAATGTCTGATGAAATGTGAGTTTCTGATAAAATATTAAATGAAAAAAACTGCCCTGCAGACTAGAAACCAATGATTGTTAACATGTAAATATATATGGAAACGTATTTCCCCGTCTGCTGGGCTCTGTCTGTAAGGTCTTTCCAGACATATTCATGTGCTCTTTCCTGACCTGCATCCTCCACCTTGTGGGCTGATCACACTTCAAGCAACCACCTGCTGGCTCCTGCCCCTCACACTGAGGATACGAATACCCAACTACAGAGCTGCTGTAGCCTTAAATGAGTCAATGTACTGAGCACACACAGTAGGCACTCAGTAAAGGGTCTGTTAAAAAAATGAGTCGCTCACTTTGCGAAGACTTCCTTAATCCTTCCTTATAATGTTAGTCTCTCCAGCTTCTATGCTTTTACTTATTATAAGCTAATATTATTATAGTACTTTTTACACAGTGTTTTGTCTCAGAGAGCATGAGCAATTAAAGATAAAAATAAAATACCATAGTATATTTATTATTTGCTAAATGTCGTTAACACATTACATACATTTTCTTCCCTAAGTGTTACAACCCTTTAAAGGGGGCACTGTTATCCCCGTTTTACAGCTGAGGAAACTGAGGCTAAGAAATTATCAAGAAGCCCACAGGCAGGTATCTAGTGGGCCAGGGGTAAGAGGGGATGGACGCATCAGTACTCCTAGCACACGCCATGCTGCTTGTCACACAGTGCAGCTTAATAACTGTGTGCTGACGAAATACATGAATAAACATATTTAATTTAAAAATTTGGTAAAGTAAAAACTGAGGCAACTAGAAAAATGACAGCTTAATTTTAAAGCTTTTAGTTATCCCTATTATAAAAATTTGAAATATACCTCCAAATCACTTGCCAATGAAGAATTCTCAAATAATATGTGAAAAAATAATAAAATCAAGTCCATAGGTAGTTTAGGATTTATTTTCTATGTTTTAAAATGTTATGAACCAAACATCTGTATACAGCGTAACTGAAAATTTCCTTTAGGTTGAGCTCTATGGCAAATGCAAAGTAAGAACTCAACTATTTTTATTCTCTCAATCAGAAAAGGCAACCACAATTCACTACGTGAGACTATGTAGTACTTTCTATGAGTATCTTTTCTTCTTACTTACAGATTTTATTTAAAGTCTATTTCCTCCTTCTTTAAAGTGAATTTAGAGTTCCCCATCAGTGGTAACACCACAAAACAAACCCCTGCAGGTGAAGCTAAAAATGCAGTGTCCAGCACTATTACGTACTGAGATGGCTGTACTAGGCTCTAGTGAATGTCAAGTGGCCCAGTCTTGAGATATAAATAACCATCAGGGGCAGGATGGCAGCTATCAGCCTGGGTCGCACAGGTTACTAAACAGAAGTCAGATGGTAACTAATTCTAGTCACTACTGAGCAGAATGGAATTTGAACCAGTGACCTGAGATGAAAGACTTAGACTCTTATAGGAAAAAAAAAAGGTACAGATTTCCCAGTACTAGAGAACTAAAAGTTTTAAACTAGGTTAAAAGCCAAGATTTCCTCCATGTTTCTAAGGTCCCACAACTGAAATGAATCAGCGGGTGATTTTTGAGACATTTCAAAATCCAATGGTTTATCACTAGTTTACTGCAGATTTATCTGTTATATTGAAGAGTATCTGGCCTGCTAGTGAGAAAAGTTTTATAATTAATTTTGTGTGCTAAGCCCTAAACCTGAGCATCAATTTACTATCCCTCTGTGGAAAGAGAAAAGTTCACAATGCAATAACTCTGAAAATAACTTTTCCTTTATTATTGTCCAATGGGACTAATAATTTAAGCTGTCAAAAATAGCAATGCCGACTTGCAGTTAGGGGATGAAGCAGAAACACGATATCTGGGCAGTGCTGTTACATCAGCTCTCCCACTCTTTACCTAACTCATTTAAAACGAACAATAAAAGTTTTCTTTAATTAGCTACTGGTGTGCATTAACATGATCATGATTAAACCATAAAAACCAACTGTACATTACTCTGGTCCCCTCTTCCATATGTTTTGAATTATCCTGTTTGAAAATGTACTTTGCGTCCCTTTTAAAAGTTCGACCTTCTGCTTTCAGAGAATTAAATGCATATTACTGTAGTGGGGAAGATAATGTTTCAGACCTCCAGGCATATATTAAACACACTGGCAGCACTTGAGACAAAATGCTTTACTTATTAGATACTTCCTATTCTAAACAGTGTCATCAAAGGCTAAAAACAAAATCCATATAAAAGCTGCACAATGCTTCCACACAGAACCTGTGCCAAAATCCCTGTGCTTTCCAACTAATGAGGAAAGGATGTGTACTCTTAACATATGAATGTAAGATTTTCCAAGCATTCACTTTAGGAAACTGGGCTATTGATTCCATATGCGTTATGTTAAATGAAACTGTATTGGTAAAATAACCTTTAAGATATCTGGCATGATAACTATAATTAAACAATATTCAAAAGACTAAAACAAAAGGGAATTTGGTTCCACAATGGCTAATTAAAATAAAATGAAAAAACAGAGCATGTCATCTCTCAAGATAAATTGTTATTGTTCAAGAACTATTTAAATACTGTTAAAATATACTTTTAGATAAAATCTGAAAGAGCTGGAAAAATATTTGTGGCTTAAAAATGGATAGTTTGGTGAAGAAAAAAAGTACAGGACTCCGAAATTTTATGCGGAGATAACAGCTTTAAAGCCTTGAGCACTACCAGATGGTACTTAAATCAGAGGAATTCTAGTTTCACAATCAATGAGTTTCAATATGAGCAGGTTTTCAATACCTAAGAAAACATGTCAAGTTGATAGTTTACTTCTTAGATCATTTCGGCGCATTTTCCCATCCTTTCACAGCTCTAGAGGGTGCAGATCCTGGTCACCTTGGAAAAGGTGCTGAAAGCTGTACTAGTCGGTAGGGCACTGTAGCTGGTTCCCCCGGGTAATGTGCTGAGACAGGTAAGTTTACTAGCTGACTCTGGAGTCCAGGAAGAGCTACAGTATCTCAGGAGTGATGGAAAACCACACATAAATATGTGACAATACCAAAGGGTACATTAAAATAATCTCAAATGAACTTCTCGTGTGAATATACTGACCCTTTTGTGAGCACATTCAAAAGTCAGCTTAATTATTAAAAATGATGCAAATAAATAGATATTTAAATTTTTAAAGAAAAATATGTGGAAACCCACCTCTTGAGAATTAACAAGGACTGAAATGATTATAATTTTTGTTGTGGCTGACAAGAAAGGGTAATTTAGATTCTATTCCAATACATTAATTCACATTATTTAAAAAAATTCTTTGTCTTTTTAAGGAAAACTTAACTATATACTAAACATAAACATATCAACATACTTTTTTACCTTATCATAATTATGGTTATATAACAGTGACAATGAATACTTCTGACATGCAAGTTATAGTTTAATGTTGATCAAAATAGCTTTTACCAATCATAAGATCATTTACACATCTTATAAATTATGAAAAAATCAAGTGTGAAACCACAAGATCAAAGTGACAATCCCATCTATACATCAATGTGACATTTATTCTAACTTTACTGCCCTTGCTAAAATGTTTAGTAGTGTTTTCAAAGAAGTAAACATTTTGTCTATCTTGCAAAATCAAATGCAACCAAGTTGTTTACAGTATTTTAATGGTTTTACACACTAAGATTACAGAGAAAAACTTTTACAGACTTGAAAAAAAATGCACCTTGCTGTTTAAACACTTGCAAACATACTCTTCTAGCTGAATCTTTTATAAATTTGGTTTTGGGGGGCAGAATGGGGTGGTACTACTGAAAGAGGCTGTGGTATGCTTTTAATATGGACACAGCATACACTGGAAGCTTCAGGTAAATAGCAAACTGTAACAATCAGAAATACTTAATTTCAACCTGATGAATTAATTTAATTAAGCAGACAAGAATATTTTTATCTCGACTTTTCAGTGCTGTCAGCACTGCTCTTCATAAACTTTTATCATTTTACATACTTTATGCCATCACAACTCAGTGAGGCGCTAGGTAAAATTCATCTAAGCACATCAAATTCAATAAAAAATTGTGGAGAATAAATTGATTTTGATATGAAATGTCTCCTTCAGTGTCAACAGTCCACCTTATTTTTTATGTAAAAACAAACTTAAGCACTCTATGCACTTGGGTACTACAGTTGTGGAGTGCTGGAAAACAGGGCTTTTTATATTTTATTTTTCTAAGCCAAATGTTATACCAGATCCCACATAATATAATTGTTCCCAGTTGGAAGGCAAAAAAAAAAAGTTTTTACAATACTGCAGTAATTATGCAAAAGAGCAGAACTAATGATACCCATTACTGCTTAACAGATAGAATGGTAAAGAGTACTACAGTTTCAAGTTTTCCCTTTCATGAAGTTACTTTTCCGGCTCTTTGAAGTAGCACTACGAGGCCACTACTGCCTGCTAAGTATCAGTTCTAATATTCACATTTCAAGACCAGTGCTAACTGCGATAAAAGAAGCATGGAGATAGTTTAGGGGGCAAAGTCGTGTTTTATCGTAGTCTGTGTTTGGTCTATTGCTCAATGGAAATGTATGAAAAGGCACCAGTTCCAGCGCTAAACTGTCGGATAATACCTAGATCATTATCAGTGTCCACTGCAATATGCGAAATGAAACAACAATGTATATACACCAACCTACCCACACAAGGAAGGTCAAATCCTACTCACTGAGATTTTTATCTGCAGTGTTGACCTGTAGAGTTTTGTGTCTGTTTGGTTCTTTTATACATATATGACTTCACAGAAGTTTATTTTCAGGAGCTTCTAAACTTTGGAGGTAAAAAAATAATAATTCCAGGCAAAACTTTGCATATAAGGTCTAACCCAGAACCAGGTGTGTCTGTGTCTGTGTCTGTCTGTCTCTCTATAAAATTGGAATAGATTAATCGTTTTCATTCAAGGGGACTAGATCTAATTGATTCATACTAAACTTCCAAGTTTGTTTGACTTATTTTCTTTATTTTCTTTTGGTAATGAATATCAGGTTTTTTTTGTGTGTGTTTTTTTTTTAATGACACTTCACACATTCTGGGAACTTTGGGATCTTAATCAAAACAGATGCCTTTAGGCCCTGGCCAGGTACTTCGGTTGGTTAGAGCATCCTCCTGATATTTCAAGGTTGAGGGTTTGATCCCGGGTCAGGGCACATGCAAGAATCAAGCAGGGACTGCATAAATAAATGAAACAACAAACCGATGTTCCTCTCTGCTCCACCCCTTCCTCCCAAAATCAATCAATTAAAAAAACAAACTCAAACGAATACATTCTTCTACATGAAAACAACAGTCTGCTTTGAAATGGCCATGATGTTAATTTTTAAAAAGTGGCTACCGTGTGTGCAAGATAACTACTCTTCATACTGATGAAATCCGAAGTTCATCCCACTGATGTCAATGTGGAAACCATTCTGTCCCCTGGCTGCTTAAAGATTTTCAATAGGATTAAATCAGCTGCGAGTCCTCATTATATCAGCGTTTACAATTGTGTCTGAGTTGGAGTCTGTTTCTCATAGAATTTTACTCAGAGACTGACTTAGATTGGCTCCTTAGGGCTAGTCTGATTTTACTAGAAACAACTGTATCACATCAGCCACTCTCATAAACTTGCCGTAAGATTGAATCAGTCCCTGACCCCGAAGAGATGAAAGTTTACCAGGCCTATGTATTCTCCGTAAGAATCACAGGAAAGTGCATTTTAGTTTCTGCAGCAATGCAGAAGAATATGCTTATTAACTATTCCAGTGGACCTTTGCCTTGAAACTATGAAACTGATTTTCTGATAAGAAAACTATAGTTGGCCTTGGAGAAATTTCTATCAATAAAAATACATATAAATCTTTATTTGATTATTCTATCCTTCAAATCACATATACCCCTTTAAAGAAACTATGTAGGGTTTATAGACATAAAGCAAGAGCATGCTTTTAAAACCAATTTTCCTCTAATATTTAGAACAGTTGAAAAATAAAAATGGTTTAAGTATATCCATAATTAGCTTTATCCAGTAGCTGGTTTTCATTGCATTATGGTTAATTAACAAAAATACTATGCCGATATTCATTATTTTATACTCTACTAAGTCTAAACGAACCTGGTTCAGTTAACTGTAGATTCTCTACCAAGTAAATCTGAATCTCAGTATTCTCTACTGAGTTTCTGATTTCAGGGCTATAATTAGAGATAGTTTTCTGATCTCTGCATTCTCTACTATATTTTTGATTTTTCAATTGAAGTTCATCAAGACATTATAGAACAGAGTTGCTTACAAACTTTTACTGGCTACCCTTTGACTTCATGATGTCAGATGAAATCTAAACTGAATTAAAGATACATAATGATTCTCTGTTATGTTATCAATACCATAAAGATGTGAAGGATTTGAAATGCAAAATGGTCAAGATGTTAGAGAGAAACATTGGTTTCCACCCTGTCAACAATTCTTCTCCAGGAGGACTTTGCTCCTCTCCCTGCGCAACTATCATCACAAGGTCAAAGTGACCTTTCACACAAACTACTGTGATCACACCAACCGCTCACTTCAATTCTTAGAACCTGCAGTGGCCCTGGACAGTAGCTGGGATGGTTAGAGTGTCATCTGGATACACCAAGGTTGTGGGTTCGATCTCTGGTCAGGGCACACACAAGAATCAACCAATGAATGTATCACTGAATGGAATAACAAATCCATGATTCTGTCTGTCTGTCTGTCTCTTTCTCCTTTTGTCTCTCTAAAATCAATCAATAAAAAAATAATAATAAAGTAATTTGCAGTATTCTATAAATCAGGTTCCTAACAACAGCTCTGCTGACTAGCCCTACAACATCAGTATATTTTCACACACTGATATGTCTCAAGAAGTTCCTGCTGATCCCAGAAAGCAACTTTCAATGTATTAATGCAGGCGATCCAACCCACATTTCAAGGCTATTCTTGGTATGTGGGATTACTTGAATAAAAGTTAAAAATTAGAAAGAAAATGTAGATCACCTCTTACCAAATATCAAGCATCATCTCTACAAACATTAAAGCAGTAACCAAGTATGGAAACTCCTCAGAAGTCTTTCCAAAAATGTTATGAGTTAGAAAATGATATTTAGTCAAGCTGGTATATACTTACTAGATTATGTTATTACAATGTCTCTCATTAATGCTAACTTTGCAAAGATCCCATTCACCACAGTGTTACCAAATCAGCACCATTAAAGAGGAGTTCTTAGTCTTCAAAAGTTACCTCTCTCTAAACTAGTTAAATAATAAAGTTTCTATTTTAAACAATATCATTATTTTCTTTTTCTTGAACTTATTGGGGCGATATTGGTAAATAAAGTTATATAGTTTTCAGGGATATAATTCTACGACACATCATCTGTACATTGTATTGTGTGTTCAACACCCTCAGTCAAGTCTCCTTCCATCACCATTACCTCCTAGACGGCATCTTCTCATAGGGGGCTGTTTCACCAACGCTGAAAATCTACTGTTTAGCGTGGCCATCTTCATTAGTTATCTTAGCTTGATCTGGATAACTTGTTGCTGTTCCTACATCAGCATTTGCTGCTTCACCTTGTACTTTTATGTTAGGGAGATAGTTTCTTTCCTTAAACCTCATGAACCATCATTCTGTGCTAGTTTCAAACTGTGCTTCTGCAGCTTCTTCATCTCTCACAGGCCTACATAGAATTTAGGAGAGTTAGGGCCTTGCTCTGAATTCAGCTTTGGCTTAAGAGAATGTTGTGACTGATTTGATCTTCTATCCAGACAATTAAAACTTTCTCCATCAGCAATAGGCTGTTTTTCTTTCTTATCATTTGTGTACTTAGTGGAGTAGCACTTTTAATTTCCTAGAAAAACTTTGTATTCATAACTTGGCTGTCTGGTGTAAGAGAACTAGCTTTGGGGCTATCTTGGCTTTTTATATGCCATTCTTACTAAGTTTAATCACTTTAGGTTTTGGTTTAAAATGAGACATTTGTGACACTTACTTTCACTTGAACATTTAGAGGCCGTTGTAGGGTTGTTAACTGACCTAGTTTCAATATTGTTGTGTCTCAGGGAAGACGGACACCCGAGGACAGCAAGAGAGACAGGGAATCAGCAGGTTGGTGGCGCAGTCAGAACCCAGACATTTGTCGATTCAGTTTGCCAAAACAATTACAATAGCGACATCAAAGATCACTGATTACAGATCACCATAACAAATTAGCAATGAAAATGTCTGAAATATTGCAAGGAGTAACAAATTGTGCCACAGAGACGTGAAGTATGCATATGCTGTTGTAAAATGGTGCTGGTAGACTTGTACCATGCAGAGTTGCCATAACCTTCAATTAAAAAAATGCAATATGCATAAATTTCAATAAAAACAGGTATGCCTCTACTATATTCGCGGCACTGGTTAGGGGTAGAGCATAAACGAAGCCCTTGCCTTCATGGAATTTGCATTCTCGTGGAGAAGTCAGACAATATGATTTCATGTATCACACATGCATGTGTGCACATGCACACACACACATATACACCGTATTTGATGATGGATGTTGGGTATTATGAGAGCTAAGCAAGATTTGAAAATAATTTGAGTTTTAGACCTGAGCAACTACAAAAATGGAGAAAGATGATTTTCCAGGCTATGCAAGCAGCTTCTCAAGATGTCTGTGTGTTAGCTAATTCTTTCACATTCTGCCTTTACAAACTTTATCTATTTTCCTAAGAAACATAAATGACCACAGTGATCTTCACATAGGGAGATGATGACAGCTACCACCGTACCAAATTTTAAAGGATTCTCTAGGGCAATTATGATGTCCTTCTCCTTGTTCCTCCAGCAAGCCAAACCCCCAATCAGCCAAGAACTATCCAAGGGAGGGCTATAATTAGAGATGGTTTGCTGGGCTTGTTCCTAGACCTCACGCTAGACAAACACTTGGAGAACAGAGAAATGGAGCCAAGACACGGAGTTACGCCACAGCCCCAGAAAATCAGATGAGTGAACGTAAAATATTTCTTTGGAGTATTTTGGCCTTAAGACAGCTGAAATTGATGCAATGTTCTTAAGTTAAATTGGAGAAGGGGAAAAAGAGAGGGCTGGGCTCTTATAAGACCTCCATATTTCTAATTGCTACTGAGCATTTTTACGTGGATGTCCCATTATCAATGTCACACATAAGAAGGATCATCATAACATTTAGAAGTATTTTTCCCTAAAATACCACCTGAACACTTTAACATTTTATCTATTTGTCCCTTTTCAAAAGGCTCAAATATTAAATACACTTTCTTGGCCCCACCAAGTACTGCTAGTCATTTCATTAATTACTCATACTTTTTCCTTTGTATTTTCTACTCTTATTGGCCCTTGTCACTTTACATGGGCTAGTTACAAGAGTTCCTTAATTCTTTCACGGGTCTTTTTCTTTCCTTACCTATCCCATATAGTACTGTCAGATTACTCTTCTCAAAATACAATATTTACTTACAAACATTTGTCCCAATAGAAAGTAAGGTCCACAGAACCAGAAGCTTTTTTAGTGGTTTTTTTGTTTGTTTGTTTGTTTTTAATTTTTCCACCTTATTACCAGAACCCAGAACCACGTGCTTGGTACATAGTGAAACTCAATAAATATTTAAAAAATGAATTAAGGAAGGAACGAATGGACTGGATAATCTGCAAGGTGCTCATTTAGGTTCCTGGGTGAGGGAGTAGATATAGGAACCAGTTAAACTTGGAGCCTGCCTTCTAAATTTGAGATTCTTATTTACTAAAGATGCTTTCGGGCACATCTGAACCAAGATAAGAAGTTAGACTTGTCGAAATGGCAGGAAGAACACTGAGGCTGAGGGAGACAATAAATGCAAACGGGACAAAAGACCAGACAGATCAGGTGTACAGAGCAGGAAATGGCCCATTTGGATCTAACAAAACAGGTATTAATTAATGGGAACAATGGAAGGTGAGGATGGGAAGACAGGACAAAGCAAGACTCTGTGTGGCAGATTTAGAAACTTGACTTCTTAGTTTTATGTCAGTCTTCCCCAAAGTACAGCCTACTGACTACCTAAATCAGAATCACCTAAGGCACTTGTTGAAACAGATTTTCAGGCCCTGTGCCAGGGGTGTCTTATCTGGAGGTGAGACCTGGCAACTTGAACCTGTAACAAACTCCTGGTAATTTTTATTCACACTAACGTTTAAGATATACTGCTATAGACAATGGAAAACTATACGAATTTTCTAGAAAAAAATGACAGTGGTGCTTGAGAAAAGTTAATATGATAAAAATGTGCAGTAGAAGCAGGGGACTGGAGAGCAGAGAGACTACAGGCAGCACCAGTCAGAAAGCAACTGGCAGGTGACAACGATGGGGATGTGAAATAAGGCAATACATGAAGTAGTGGGCTCTGGGGGTCGGATGAGAAAACTATTCCATCATCTCACTCAGAAGCTGGTCACGGCAGACCACTGCCTACTGAATTTAACCAACACTCTGGGACAACCGCTCTAACCCACCCCCAACCACTCTATCCACAGTCTCTGTTCTGGAACTTCACAGTCACCTTCTTGCCTCCTCACTGTCACTCATGCTGTTCTCCCAGCCTGGGATGCCTTCCCATTTAAGGATCCATTTCCTCTGCGAAGCCTTCCCTTTCTAAGCCCACAATAACTGCTCTCTCTTCTACAATCCCATAGGATACTATCTTTATGCCTTATCTTGTACTGAGCATATGTTACCTTCTACTGTTCTTTTCTTTTAGTCTTTACACTCTATCTTTTAACTTGACTGTAGGATTAAGTCCAGAAACACACAACATCGATCTCTGTAAATCATGTGCACAGGCATGCATATGAAGCAAGATAGGTATATGTGGATCATAGTGAGGATGGTGATAAAGATGGCAACAAAAAACTGGTTGAGTCCCAGATACTCTCTACACCAACGATACCAATGCATGGATAATATTTATTGGATGTACAGAGTGTGTCAAACACTTAGTATATGTTAGGTACTTTTCTCTATCAATTCATTTAATCCTCACAACAATTCTATAAAGTAGGTACTATTATTATTCCCATTTTAAGATAAAGAAACTGAGGTCCAGAGAAGTGACTTGCTCAAAATCACTCAGCTAGTAAATGGTGAACTTGGGATGTGGACATTGGCAATATAATTCCAGCACTTATTTAAAAAAAAGTTTCTAATTTATTGATGTTTAAAAAGAGAGAGGAAATGGGGGGGAGAAACATCAGTTTGTTGTTCCACTTATTTATGCATTCATTGGTTGATTCTTGTACGTGCCCTGACCTGGGACTGAACCCACAAACTTGGCGTATTGGGACTACACTCTAACCAACTGAGCCAGGGGATTCCAGTGCATTTTTAAAATCACAACCTAGAGTCTCAATCTCAGAACCTTGCTTGTTTCTTTCATAGCACTGAACACAATTTGAATTCTCTAAAACTTTGTTGTTGTTGTTAATATATGTCGCCTTACTAGATGGAAAGATCCATCATTGATGGGACTAGTTAATTTTGTTCACTGCTATATGCCTAGTGGTGGGCACATAGTAGATGCTCCATAAATATATGCTTTGTAAATAAATGAATGAATTAAACAATAAGGAAAAAGGAACAGGAGAAAGGAGTAAAGCTATAGATACCATAATGAATATCTAAGGGACTAGGGAGCTTTTTTATTACTGCATATTTCAGACAGATGGCTTCCCAGAGAAAGCCTTCATCAATATATGAATGTATTTTGAAATGCTGAAAGGAAAAATCCATTTGCAAGGTGCTGGGACCAGGTGTCTCTATTTTAGCAAATCGCTGTATTCAAGAACAGGAAGCAGAGCTTGGAGATAGAGCACCGTGCTGGGGAACTGAAGACCTGGCTGAGTTCCACAGTTTCCACTAAGTCACACCTGTGTGCCGCTATGTGGGAAAAAGCTGTCTGTTCACAGCTTTCCTCTTGTCGACATGCAGTTAAAATAAGAGTAATCTAGGCCAAATTCAAATTCTCATTTCAGTGCATCAGAATCATGGCTTATTAGAGCTGGAAGAAATTTTGGAGCTCATTGTTTCCAGAGCTTTTTTAAACTACATTTCAGCAACAGTATCCTTTCCTTAAAGAAAATCTTATGAAGTGATGGGGTTAGTGGGTGACAGAGGATGCATATGTCAAACCACGTAAAAGCCAAGTTGCCCCACGATGGTGGTGTCATGGTTGCGTACACATGTGATTTGAGGGCCTCAACTCTACCACAGGACAGCCACCCCTTGATACAGTTTTTAAATAAATGCTTTACTGAGATAATTCACGTGTCATACACTTAATCTATTTAAAGTACACCAATCCATGTTTTTTGGTATACAACCGCCACCACAATCAATTTTAGAAGATTTTTTAATCACTCCAAAAAGAAACCCCATACATGTTAGCAGTCTCGTTCCTTCACTACCTCACCTTCCTCCCGCCCAACCAGCCCCTCCCAAACGCTAACCCACTTTCCATCTCTACAGATTTACCTATCCTAGACATTTCATATAAGTGGGATCATCTAATATGTGGTCTTCTATGACCGGCTTCTTTCACACTGCACAAGGCCCGCAAGGGCTCTCCATGCTACGGCATGTATCGGCACCCCGTTCCTTTTCCCAGCTGAGCAGCACTCCACTGAATGCACACGGCACATTTTATTGCCATTAGTTGATGGGCACTTGGGTTGCTTCCACTTGTTAGCTATTTTTGAACAATGCTACTACAAATATCCAGTGTTTGTGTGAACATGTTCCATTTCTCTTGGTTATATATCTAGGAGTGAAATCATTGGGTTACATATAACTTATTTAATCTTTTCAGGAACTGTCAGATTACCTTCCAAAACAGCTTCAACATTTTATATTCTTATCAAATGTATGAAAGTTCCAACTCCCACAGCTTCACCAACACTTGTTATTATCAGTTTTACGAGCACAGCAATCCTAGTGCGTGTAAAGTGGTGTCTCTCGGCGGTGGTGATTTGCATTTCCCTGATGGCTAATTATACTGATAGTTGTGTCATGTACCCCTTGGTCACCTGTACGTCTTCTTTGGAAAAATGTCCATTCAGATCCTTTGCCCAATTTTGAACTGGATTATTTGTTCTTTTATTATTGATATGTAAGGGTTCTATATGTATTCTAGATAAAAGTTCCTTACCAGATATGTGATTTGAAAATATTTTCACCCATTCTGTGAAACTTTCACTTTCTTAATTTTGACGAAGTCTTATTACTTAATTAATTAGGTTGCTTAAGTACTGTGTCATATCTAAGAAATCACTGCCTAATCGAAGGTCACGAAAGTTTATTCCTGTTTTCTTCTAAGAGTTTCACAGTTTTAGCTCTTACATCCAGGTCTTGATCAGTTTTGTGTGAATTTTTGTACATGGTGTGTAATAGTATTTTCTTCTAACGCTTTTTATTTCTATAAGGTCAGTATTAATGTTCATTTTATCTCAGATTTTAGTAATTTGAATCTTTTTTGTCTTGTTCAGTCTTACTAAGGGTTTGACAATTTTGCTGATTTTGTCAAAGAACCAAGTTTTGGTTCTGTCGATTTCATTTACTGTTTTTCTATCTCCCCTTGATATTTTACAGAAGCCTTAGAGAAAGCAAGGTGTTGGGGCTGGAGCCACAGCAGCTTCCTACCTCTCCCCCCATTCAAATGACCGCATGTTTGAGACGGCCCAAGCCAGGCGTATTTCATACCTACTGTCTTATATATTTAGATTGTCTACTGTTATTCTTAAAATTTTTCTATTAGGATGACCAATTACAGGGTCACTCTACCAACAGCCCTGGTCTGAAACTGGATTGCCTATTAAGTTGTATCCAGCTTCCTCCCAGATCCTTCTGTTCCTTATGGTCCTGGACTCAGGTATAAAATAAAGTTAAAAAGTGAAATAAGGACAATACAAACATTAGCTCAAAGAGATACATTTGCAATCAGATTGATTGGAATGTTTGCCAACTAAGGGAAAAAATAGGAGTTAACCTTGATTTCTCTTTCTCTCTCTCACTTTGTTTTTTTCATTCTTTTGTAAATAAGTATAAACTGTGCTTGAGGTTGTACAGAAATATTCCCAAGAACTGCTGTGGATAAAGTAGCCTGTGTTCATGGGTTACTGACTTTCCCATGGGGCACGGTCCCGTATTCCATTCTCCAGCTGTGCCTGTGTGCCCACTCTTGCTCAATGAAGAGGGCAGGCCTAACACAATGCCCCCCTTTTGAAAGGGGAGGAATATTCTCTTCCTTGAAAGAGAGCTTCTAGGGTAGGGCTTAATAAAAAACAGCAATCACACTATTTATTTTTGCTACCTATCTTCCATGCCCTAATCAGTGTACTCAAATCTATCAGATGCCAATAATTCATTTCCCATTCTGTCTATTCCCCACCCTGCCCCAGACTTGTACCGGCTCCGTGATTCTATTCACTGAGCAACTCTTCTCCTAACATAGCTGAAGGTGTACATGCAAACAAATATACTCCATCAAGTACTGAGGTGCATTTCATCAACAAGAGAAGTCAGGGAATTGTGCATTCGGTATTTGTAGAAGTATCCTGCACGAATCAAGGAGAATTATACACATTTTAATGTACTTCATTTGAATCCTAAAACCCTTTGTTTTTACTTTATTAATATAGAAATCTGAATCTGTTATTGTTGGTCCAATTAGTTCATTGTTACACAAAGCTTTGTTTTATTTTAACAAAATGTGCTCCCCCCCCACTACATAAGTCTTTAGACTTTATTTAAGAGAGGTTATTTTAGGAGCTGAAGTTTTAAGACACTTTACAAAAAACTTTGTTAACAAGAAGTTGCCTGATATCCAAGTTAAATCACAATGAACAATATATTTTCAAGGTTTTCACTGGAATAAAAAATGCTCATTTAAAGTCCAGGAAAAACATTACTGCTGTATTTTTTGGCAACAAAACACAATGATGACACAAAGCTCCCTTAACAATGTAAAGACAGTGGGAAAGTGACTCAGGGCAATGGCAGATATTTTACTTTGATATTTAACGTAGTTCAAAGAATACCAGTTGACTTTATTCTTCAGAACACATTTTAAAATGGCAGTGATGGATTTTCAGGCCTGGTTACACCTACCAGGAAAATGATGCAACCATTATTCACCTCTTCCAACTATGGTTTTTACTGGCATCTTCTGTGAGTTACACTTTGGCACGCTTCTAAACATCATCAGGCCACAAGCTCAGTCTAAATCAAATATTTTTACAAACTAAACAATCCAGTGCTAAAAACTGCCCACGTTACAAAGACCTAATGCAGTTTCCGTTCCAAGGACTGGGCTATTTTATAGGGGGAAAGCGCTCACAACATTAAAAGGGAAATGGAGCTTTAACCCAGAAGAACTGGCCTGGCCAGAGCATTGGAGAAAAACACTAAGGATCAAACCTGCACTGGCCACCAGCAGACAGACATAACCCACTAGCGACCTCTATATATCGCGAGCCCACATAATGTATTATCTAGGTTAGTTAGTTCATTTAGCATTGGATCAGTTAAGTTAGATACAGAAGAAAATTCTGTTTCATAGACACGGCCTACACCCCTTATTCTGGTTGATACTTTAGCAAATCTGAGCCGCTGTTGACATTATTTTTACAAAAGAACAATCCAAGTCAAGTGCATGTTCTACTAACGACAAGTGAATATCATTATCTCTGCATGTGCACAGTATATGATTTTCAAAAAGCTGAGGGAATGCATACAAGCAATCCTGGCAAGCCAACCTAACAAAGCAGCGAGGCCTTCCTTTTTATACACTGAGTACAGACGCGCTAAAGCATACTTCTTTGTAGCTGCGGCAAGTTTTAACTTGAAATCAGTTACACAGTGACTGGCATATAATAGGCATATTGAAAAATGCTTGTTGAATGAATGAATGCAAGCATATCTGGTTTCCTTGCAAGTCTAGGAAAGCCATATTATATCAAGTGCTACAAAAGTAACACTTAGGAAGCCACAAGCAATTTCATTATACATTTTCCTTTCCCTTTAAAAACAAAAGCCATTACTCTTTACTGGAGGAGTTCTGTAACTAGACTAACTCTGTCCAGCCCTACTGCTCGCTCACACTTCCATCACCTCTACTGGCAGTTTTATCACACAGGGCTTCATAGTGGCCAACTGCTGTGCACACCAGCACAGTGTCAGGCCCTCAGTCACTATCAATTCTTTGCCTATAGGCATTCATTAAATACAACCATTGTTTATTCATTCAACAAATTGGTACTGCACTCCCACATGGTATGCAAAAAACAAGAGCAGGGTAAAAGAGACCAGGAGTTCTAAGGAAGGACTGTAGGTTTAAACGGGTGGTCCTGACGGGCCTCCTTGCTCCTAGGAGCGAGCCTCTGCAAAGGCCTGGAAGCAGGACTCCCACCAGGAGCAATCAGGGAAGAGCAAGGAGGCCAGGGTGGCGGGAGTGGAGTAAGCAATGGGGAGTGCAGTGTGAGAGGGCAAGATGTTATAGGGCCTGGAAAGTTGTCCTTCTAAAAACTAGTGTTTCTCTTCTCTCAGAGAAATCGGAGCCAGCGAAGAAAGCTTTGGAAGGGACAACAGAATCAGTTAGCTCAGCTTTTAAAAGGATCTCGCTGGCTGCTGTAATGAGAATATAAGGCAGGCAGAATAGGGTGCAACAGGGAGATGTGAGAGGAGGCTCCCTACTTAGCAAACAGGGTGCGAGGTGACGTGACTTGGACCAGGGCCAGCAGTGAGGGTGGTGAGAAAGTCGAATTCTGGATATATTTTGAAGGTAGAGCCAACAGGGTTTTCTGACAGATTCGATGTGATGTATAATAGAAAAAGAGGAGGTGAGTATGACTTCATAAGTTTTGGCTTTAGCAACTATAAAAAAGGGGAGTTGCCAGTGACTGATAGGAAAACAGACGAGGGGTGGGGCAGGTCTGGAGGAAGACAGGGATCAGCAGCTCCGGTCTGAGCGCACTAACCTCCCCAGGGAAACGCCATAACCCTACCATCAGGGTCTGTTCCTTCCCCTCAGGCACTTATTTAAAGATTGAAAGGAAACGACTGCCTTTTATTTCTTAGGCATTCTAGCTGGAACTGTAGTGCAGACCTCACATAACACAGTTTTACTCATTAGAGCTAACATTTCTCTCACTGCAGTAGCTGGAAATTCTAGTCTGCCAATCAAGAATTAAGAAAAGATCCCACTCGCATTTCTTTTACCAAAAACAAATGTGTTTGTAGCTTCTTGTCCCTATCTACAAGAATACTTTAAGCAGGATGAAATGGCTGTGGAATGAGAATCAGAAGACCTGTAGGTCAAGCGTCTGTTCTTCACTCACCTGTGATGGAAACTTAACATATTTGGATCTCACCGATGACACACAAAATGGAGAAAATACCTACTTTGTAGGAATGGTGTGAGATTACATTAAATGATGTAAATGGAAGTTTCACAGGTTGTAAAGAGTCATACCAATAATAGAGTTGTTATCTATTGCTTGACAAAAAATGTACATGACTATTGTATTGTCTATGCTCATTCATTTAATCATTCATGCGTTCCACCATCTTACAAAAAGGAATAAATGTAGATAAAGTTCTTTGAATAATCTCTTAACAAAGCAGGTGAAAGACTTCTGAGAAGCTTTCTAGAGGTTTCTTCGTTCTTTTAACCCCATGCCCTTCTAAGACCCCCATAGACAATAGTTACAAAAATGATTTCTCTTACACAGACCTAATTCCATTATAATGAACCCCCCCCACCCCCCCAAAAAATTCTGGAAGTCTTCACTCTTTTAAGCCATGCCCGTTTAAGAACTGTCTAGACAGTGGTTACAAAAGTGACTTATCTTACACAGGTCTGATTCCATTGTAATGAATTTTGCAACAAAACAGTCATTAAAAATAAAGGACAAAACAGCCCTGGCAAGGAGACGGGCGGCAGCAGGGTGAAGCGGAGGCAGCAACTCCCAGTGAGCCATGGCGCACATCCCTGAAGAGTCAAAGGGCTGGGTCCACAGCGCTGGGGTGAGGACAGCGCAGACTCTGGAGATCTAAGTGTGGGAGATGAGAACGATGACGCCTGGCAGAGAGGGAAAAGCGAGTGCAGGGGAATAGAGTCAAGGTCTTGGTCCTGACTACTGTCAATTTATTTTGTAAGACCTTTGGCCTGCCCTGCATTCTTACTTATGGAGAAGAGAGGGTATGCAAGTAATCTTTCTCAACCACTTCACTACATGTTAGAGAGACTGAAAATTTTGCTGAAAAGGAAGATAGGTGCCCCATGTTCGGAGGTAGAGGCTCCATTTCTTATGAGGCTTGGTGAGTTAACAATAGAACATATTCCATTGTATCTTAAACAAACAAATACCAAAACGCTGCGGAAATAATCTCAAGACTTAATAATTTTTTCTTAACTGAAGGAATCTGGAAGAACTACGAGGATTCTTTTAACTGTTTCTCCACTATGCTCACAGACACAATTTTATTATGGAAATTCTTACTGTGTGCCATAATTACTCACTGGCGGGGGTGTCTTCTGACACAGGGTATGAGCTTTCTCAAGGTTGGGAAGGTATTTTTCATCCCTGTAAACACAGAGTATCTGGCATATGTTTAATAGAGAGTCAAAAAAAGTCTCTTTCTTGATTCCCCTTCTAGGCACACTGTCCCTCAAAACCTTTATTTCTGAATGGCTAAATCCAGAGCTCTTTCAGTGAGAACTCATATATACAGGGGCAGGGGGTGAGGGATCCTGTCCAGAAAGTATCCAGCCATGTATTATGAATAATAGACACATGTATTTGTTTTTATTTTTTATTTCATCTTTATTGCATTTTATCATTACCATTTAGTCTCTTTATACCTCCCTCCCCTCAGCACTTACCACACTGTTGTCCATGTCCCTGACTCCTTTTTCCTTTTTGCTCAATCCCTCCACCCCTAACCTCCCCTCCCAGCAGCTGTCATCCTGCTCTCCATCTATGAGTCTGTCACGTTTTCCTTGTTAGTTCAGTTTGTTCACTAGATTCCACATATGAGTGAAATCATATCGCATTTGTCTTTCTCTGAGTGGCTTATTTCACTTAGCATAATCTTCTCCAGGTCCATCCACACTGTCACAAGGGTTAAATTTTGTTTTTTTACAGCTGAGTAGTATTCCATTGTGTCAATGTCCCATTGTTGTTTTATTCACTCATCTACTGATGGACATTTGGGTTCTTTCTATACCTTGGTGACTGTAAATAATGTTGCAATGTACACAGGGGTGCTTATGTTCTTTCAAATTGGCATTTTGCGTTTCCTGGGGTATATTCCCAGAAGTGGGGTTGCTGGGTTAAAAGACAGATTCATTTTTTAATTTTTTGAGAAATCTCCATACTGCTTTCCACAATGGCTGCATCAGACTGCATTCCCACCAACAGTGCAAAAGTGTTCCCCTTTCTCCACATCCTGCCCAGTACTTGTTGTTTGTTGATTTATTGATGATGGCCATTCTGACAGGTGTGAGATGGTATCTCATGTGGTTTTAATTTGCATTTCTCTGATGATTAGTGATGTTGAGCATCTTTTCATATGTCTATTGGCTATTTATATGTCCTTTTTGGAGAAGTGTCTATTCTTGTCCTTTGTCCATTTTTTTTTTAATAAGTGTATTTTTTTTTTAAGATTTTACTTATTTATTTTTAGAGGAGAAGGGAGGGAGAAAGAGCAATGTATGGTTGCCTCTCACACGGCTCCCACTGGGGACCTGGCCCACAACGCAGGCATGTGCCCCAACTGGGAATCGAACCGGGACCCTCTGGTTCCCAGCCCGCGCTCAATCCACTGAGCTACGCCAGCCGGGGCCTTTGTCCATTTTTTAATTGGGTTGTTTGATTTTTTGGTGTTGAGTTTTACGAGTACTTTATAAATTTTGGATATTAACTACTTATCAGATGTATCGGCAAATATGTTCTATTCAGTAGGTCGTCTTTTAATTTTGTTGATGTCTTCCTTTGCTGTGCAAAAAGTTTTTAGTTTGCTGTAGTCCTATTTATGTTTCACTTTTTACCCCCCGCCTGGGGAGATGTATGTGATAAAATATTGCTATGAGCAATGTCTGAGATTTTGCCGTCTATGTTTTCTTCTAGGATTTTCATGATTTGGGGTCTAACATGCAAATCATTGATGCATTTTGAATTTATTCTTGTGTGTGGTATAAGGTGGTCTAGTTTCATTTTTCTGTACGTATCTGTTCAATGTTCCCAACACCATTCACTGAATAAACTTTCTTTAGCCTATTGTATGTGCTTGCTTCCCAGGTAGAATATAATTGACTATAAAGGTATGGGTTTATTTCTGGGGTCTCTATTCTGTTCCACTGATCTATGTGTCTGTTTTTATGCCAGTACCATACTGTTTTGATTACTATGGCCTTACAGTATAGTTTTATATTAGGTAGTGTAATTCCTCCAACTTTGTTTTTCTTTCTCTGGATTGCTGTTGCTACATGGGGCCTTTGTAGTTCCATACGATAATTGAAATACTTTTTCTAGTTCTGTAATATATATCATTGGAGTCTTGATAGGAATTGCAGTGAATCTACAGATTGCTTTGAGTAATATGGACATTTTAATGATGTTAATTCTTATCACTGAACATGGTATGCGCTTCCACTTATTTGTATCTTCTTCAATTTCGTTCTTCAGTGTCTTATAATTTTCTGAGGGTACAACTTTTATATCCTTGGTTAGGTTTCTTCCAAGGTATTTTATTCTTTTTGTAGCAGTTGTGAATGGGGTTGTTTTCTTAATTTCCCTTTCTCTTAATTCATTATTGGCATATAAAAATGCAATGGGTTTTTGGATATAAATTTTGTGTCCCTGCTGAATTACTGAATCAGCCCTACTTTGCTGAATTAATTTATCAGTTCTAGTAGTTTCTTGGTGGAATCATTGGGGATTACTATGTACAGTATCATGTCATCTGTATATAATGCCAGCGAAATGCTATTAAGATATCAATTAAACCCATTTGATCTAGCATTTCATTTAAGGCCATTGTCTCTTTGTTGATTTTCTGTCTGGAGGACAGTTATCCATCGATGTCAATGGAATGCTAAAATCCCTGACTATGATTATAATTCTGTTGATCTCTTCCTTTATGTCTATCAAGATTTGCTTCATATATTTAGGAGCTCCTATGTTGCGTACATAAATGTTTACTATACTCTTGTTGGATTGTTCCTTTTATCATTATGTAGTGTCCTTCTTTGTCTCTTTCTATAGCCTTGGTTTTAAAGTCTATTTTGTTGGATATAAGTACTACGACCCCAGCTTTTCTCCCCTTTCCATTTGCATGAAATATCTTTTTCCATTTCTTTACTTTTAGCCTGTGTGTATCTTCCAATCTGAGATGTACCTCTTGGAGGCAGCATATATGTGGGTCTTATTTTCTAATCCATTCAGCTACCCTCTGTTTTTTTGTTGGAGCATTTAAGCCATTTATATTTAAGGTGATTGTTTGTGGATAAGTATTTAGTGCCATTTTATTGTTAGACTAGTTTCCTTTTTTGTTCCTTTCTCTCTTTTTTTTCTTCTTGTTCTTAAACCTAGCCCTTTAATATTCGTTGGAGTATTGGTTTGGTGTTAACTAACTCCTTTAGCTTTTTCTTTTCTGGGAAGCTTCTTATTTCTCCTTTAATTTTAAATGTTAGCCTTGCCGGGTAAAGTAGCCTTGGTTGTAGTTCCTTGTTTTTCATCACCTTGAATATTTCATGCCACTCCTTTCTGGCCTGAAATATTTCTGTTGAGAAATCAGATGACAGTCTAATTGGTGCTCCCTTTGATGTAACTACCTGCTTTTTTCTTGTGGCTTTCAGGATTCTCTCCTTGTCTTTAAGCCTTGACATTTTAATTATGATGTGTCTGGGTGTAGGCCTGTTTGGGTCCAACTTGTTTGGGAATCTCTGAGCTTCCTAGACTTGCACTTATTTTTCCTTCACCAGATTAGGGAAGTTTTCAGTCATTATTTCTTGAAATAGGTTCTTGATCCCTTGCTTGCTCTCTTCTCCTTCTGTCATTCCCATGATGCAGATGTTGTTATGCTTCATGTCGTCCAAAATGTTTCTTAAGCTCTCCTCACTTAAATTGTTTTTCCCCTTTGCTGCTTTGCCTGAGTATTTTTTTCTACCTTGTCTCCCAAATCACTTATTCAGTCCTCTGCTTCATCTAACTTCCTGTTTATTCCTTCTGGTATATTATTTATTTCAGATATTTCAATCTTTATTTCTGATTGGTCCTTTTTCATGGTTTCTATGTCTTTTTTTCATGCTGTTGAGTATCCTTATACTCATTACTCTGCACTCTCTATTTGATCAATTGTGTGCCTCCAGCTTATCAGTTCTTTTTCTGGAGAATTCTCTTGTTCTTTCATTTGGGGTATGTTTCTTTGTCTTCCCATTTTGGCTGCTTCTCTGTGTTTGTTTCTATGTATTAGGTAGATCTGCGAAGACTTTGCCAGACGCTGTTTGTGACTGGCCCTGGTCAACCTGTTTGGAGCTACTGGTGATCCACAGCATGTGGCTTCCTCTGCTAGGCTTGTTTGTGTGTGAAAACAACCAGGCTCTGCACCAAGGCCAGCTTTTATCAGCACTGAGCTTGGGAGAGGGTCAGCTGAAGTCTGCCAGAGCTCCCAGAGATCTGCCTCAGTTGTTAAACTAATTGGTATGGCCTCAAGCTATAATCAGCAGCCAGGTTAAGCTCCATAGGGTAGGGCAGCAAAATTCTTGTGGGCAGGTGTACTGCTTTCCCTTAGGCTGATGCCATTTGGAGAGGAGTGCTGTGCCTGAGGAGGATGACTTCGGCAGCGTGGGGAATGATTCAGCACAAGGGTCCTAGCAGCTGTTCCTTCAGCTTTCTCCGCAGAGCAACAAACCACAGACTCTCCTCAAGTGTATCTAGTGCACTCTGCCTTCCCTCTGCTGGAGCCAAGGTAAGTGGCTGCAAACAGAATTTTTTGTGTTGGCCCTTTAAAAGGTTCTCTGTGTCTCCAGCTGTCTTTCCCTGGTGGACAGAAACCCTGCTGCTTTTCACAGCTGTATGTTATCTGGGTTCCTTTTCCAGTTCTGGTGCTATAGGCTGGGGAGCTTACCAATGCTGAAATAGCCCTTCAGAACTTCAGCTACTGCCCATGGGAGTCCAGCCAGCCCTCTTGTGCCTCCTCTGCACTCCCCACCAGTCTTGTAGTGAAGTGGTTTCTTCTGTCTGTCCGTGGTTATAAGGCTTCTCTCCAGCTAGTGTTCAGGCAGTTCTTCCAATTGCCATCAGCTGCCCCATTGTATTTTCCTGAATCTCATTGATGGTTTTAAATCTCTTCCCTTTCAAAGGTGATCTTAGTTTTGGGAAAAGCTGGAAGTCGCAGGGCACCAAATCTGGGCTATAGGGTGGGCTGAGTCACCTGAGTGATTTGATGTTTTGCCAAAAAACTCTGTATGAGACATGATGCATGAGCAGGCATACTGTCATGATGAAGCTGCCCATCACCAGCTGCCCATAGCTTCGGCCTTCTGAATCATCCAAATAGTTTCCATGGAGGAATGTTCAAGCTTAACGCAAAATTTGATGCAGACTCATTACCATACTCAGTCATTTTGAATGTGACAGCCACACAGTACACATGCTTAGTCAACAACATCTACCACCCCCACAGATTAGTACAGTGAAGTTGTTATTGTTCACACATGTGCATTCCGGTTCACACCCCGTGACTGTGAGATTACACTGATGTTGTGGCAAACCATTCTCGTTATATTAACAATGCCTGAACTTTTTCCAGACAGTCCTAGTACTTCATTATCTTTTTCTGCTAGCCTGCTCACACAAAATGGTTAATGCCATGCAATTTCAAGGCAGAAAGCACAGAATTTCAGACCATGCATTTCTTCATAAAGAAATGGAATGCTCAATACACTATCATTCCAGCAAGTCACTTGAATCATCATTTAAGTTACACTGCTGCTGTCTTGAGAAGAAAAATTTGGCTTCTAGTTCTTCTTATTGATTTTTATTGTAACAATGTCAATCTTGTAAATTTACTTTTTTTCCAACATGTCATCATGAAAATATTCAAACACATCAAAGATGTAAGAATTTTATAGTAAGCCACTATATGTACTGCTTTATAGTATATGTACCACCTAGATTCTCTAATGAATATTTTCTTGTTCATTTGTTTTAATAACTATCTAGGGATTGAATGGGTCTCAGGAAATGGGCATTTTTATTTCACTTATTGTTTGTAATTTTAAAAAATCAGCAAAAATGTTAATATTAACCATTCTTATTTATTGAGTCCTTATGTACTAAGTCCCTTGCCTTCATTATTTTTTTTTTTAAGATTTTATTTATTTATTTTTAGAGAGGAGAAGGGAGGGAGACAGAGAGGGAGAGAAAGAGCAATGTATGGTTGCCTCTCACATGGCCCTCACAGGGGACCTGGCCTGCAACCCAGGCATGTGCCCTGACTGAGAATCGAACCGGGACCATCTGGTTCCCAGCCCGCGCTCAATCCACTGAGCTACAGCAGCCAGGCTTTTGCCTTCATTATTTTTAATCGTGACAAAATTCCTATAGAGAAACCGAGGCACAGAGAGTTATGGAAACTGACCAAGTTCCAAAGCAAGTCTCTGAAAGCTAGACTTATAGCAAATTCACACTTCCATACTTCTGTTTAACATTCCATACTTCTCTGAAAAGCCAAAAGAGAAAAACAAAAGAAACTGAAGCAGACATTATTGGTTACCTGCCCATCATACATTCTGATTTCCCTCATCCTAACAAAAAATAATTTTTCACAAAACTCCCCGCCTCAGCCTATGTGTCTTAGAGAAGGTTAACCCCACCCCCAGGATCAAGGGCTGTAATTGTTTCAGAACTTTAGGCCTAAAGCCAATCAAAAAAGAACTCATTGCCACACTTTGTCCAGGAAGGGGCTTTGTCCAGGAAAGGGCATGTTACCCAGTTTGGTCTAAAAATTTTTAGGAAGAAGTTTTCTCAGCACTTCTGTGGAAAAGCACCCTTACCCCTATAGGATCGCTTTGGGAAACAGCTGGATGAGTGAGGTGCAGACACATAGCTGGGAACTATTGCGGCCATGGTGCCACCATGAGGAAAGCAGGCTGAGGATCAAGCCAGTGTATCAAGGAGAGCACATCAGAGGAGGCCAAGAGAAAAGAAGCTGTGTTACACTGAGATAACTTTCAAATCTCTCGGTACCTTGGATTTCAAGTTATGGGAGCCATAAATTTCCTTACTGTATACACGCTCTTTGGGTTTTCCGTTATTTGTAGCCATAGACACAGCTGGTAGGGAAAACCAGTGCACAGAAGAATACTTTAAAGGAAAACCTTGATAGCTAAAAGAGACCAGCTAAAGGACTGCAGGCACAGAGCTGCACGAAGGGCCCACTGAACTGAGGAGGCTGCAGCGAATGGCCGCTATTCTGCTGAACTTCATTCCCTGCGTTGGGCTTAGCAACAGCAGCGGCAGTGGTTTCTTGAGGTTGTTCGTACACACCTCAGGCCTTCCTTGAACAGTCCTTATATTTCCATCAAAGATTATAAAGAAATGAAGTCTAGTCAGACTTTAAAAAGTCGAGGGAACTCTTGCCAGCACCCCGCCCCCACAGGCAGACAACCAGTTTTTCACCCAATCACAACTCCCTCCTTCTGCGTTTGAGACTGCAATTAACTAGAGGTCGGCAGATTTGGGTTCTAGTTTAGGCTCCATTGGATTACTCCCATCATTCACCTTTCTAGGACTCAGTCTTCAAACCTGAAAATCCCTGATAGTTATTCATAAGGAGCATCTGAGAGATTGTTTGTGAACTATAAACAGGAGGAATTATTACTAAGGGAATACAGTATGTTAACTACTACTCATTGGCATAAGGGTTTTTTTTTTTTTAATTGGTTACTATTAAATAGAAAAACAATGCCAAGAAAATTGTCAAAATATTACTCAGAGGAAGCAGATTTGTTTTTTCCCTCTTTTCCTTCCCAGCTGGTTGGCACAGATGAGCAAAGTACAGTTCTCAAGGGACTGTGTTATTAGAGTTATTGTTACTATTTGTCACCTCGGAAAGCAAAGTGCAACTTACCAAGATAGGTACATTTTGGGGAGAACAAAATTTTATTTTCTTAATAAAATAACACAATGCAACAGCTAAGAGATCATGGATCAGCTGCCAGGGCCAAGTATGAAGCTGGTAACCAACAAAAGTGGGAGAGAAAAGGAATGGAAAAAATATTTTTTTCTGCTTAACAATTTTGCCTGAGCTGGGATCAATTATTCACTTTTCCATCTTAAAGCAACAAAGCCTAACAGAAATAAGGGCAGAAAAGTTGTTTATAAATCAGTGTGATGTCTCACATTGTCCTCCTGCTTTTATAGGAGTTACACCCCAAGTCTGACCAAAGCAACTTATGTGTTAAAAAAAAATCTAGGTTTTATCTGGCTGGTGTAGCTCAGTGGATTGAGCATGGGCTGTGAACCAAAGGGTCACTGGTTCGATTCCCAGTCAGGGCACATGCCTGGGTTGCAGGCCAGATCCCCAGTGGGGGCCACGTGAGAGGCAACCACACATTGCTGTTTCTCTCCCTCTCTTTCTCCTTCCCTTCCCCTCTCTCTACAAATAAATAAATAAAAATCTTTAAAAAAATTCTAGGTTTTACTATTTCAAGCAATATTACTTGTTGATATCTCAATACCATCAACCTTCATTTTTAGTCTTCAAATAGATCAAATACATAAAGAATTATTTTTAAGATAGAGAGATGCAGTTAACTCCAAATGTACTTGCCAAATTACACTGTCAAATCTCATGACTAATTTGTCAAATCTGATTGCTGTTTGTATCTTCACTGAAATTATAGAACCCAAGTACAACAAGTATACGTGAATGTTTAACATTGAAATTTACTGTTGTTGTTGTTTAATAAAGAAGAATGAATTATCTTTTAAAACGCCAATTTAAAAATTTTATTTTAATGGACCATTTCAGTGTATAGGCTTTATCTCTTTTATTCTCAATAAATATTTGTTGAATAAATTTATATATTATTTGTCTGTATAAATTATGTACAGTATATATACACACAAATTATTTAATCTACTTCATATAATGCATCTGACCATTTAATATATACTTAATATTAAAAGTAATATACAAAAATAACTTTATACATAAACACTTATCCTATAGTATTTCTAATTATTGCTTACAACAGTTTCTTGGAAGAAAAATTACTAGACAGAACTCTGATAATTTTACTTCTCTTAATAATCCTACCAAAATACATTCTAAAAATTTGTACCAATTGATATTATCACTAGTAAGGTATGATTTACTAGTTAGATTGAATAGTTTTTTCATATATTTATACCTGTTATATTCCCTATTGCTTTGCATATCTTTTTGCCCTTTATCTATTGGGATAATGCTTGATGTTTATGTATATATGAACTCTATAAAAATATCAATAACTCATATTATTTGTCAGTCTGTCTATTTATTTACATATAGGGTTTCCGGTTTTCCTCAAGTGTCAGGTTTGCTGGTTAGAGGACTGCTCCTTGGACAGAATGCCTAGACTCTGGTTTTGCCTCTTCACTCAGTAGCTGTAATAACCGTAATCTGTAATCTGCATGTCAGTGTCTTAATCTGTAAACAGAGCATTAAATTAAATCATGCCTAATTGTCTATGAGCTCTCCCAGTTTTAAGATTCTAAGAATTTAACAATAAGCATAACTCCCAGGGTGTTTTCATAATTAAATTAGTCTAATGAAATTTTCTTTGAAACACATTGTGACTGATGGTGTAGTTATGATTCTAAGTAGCACTGAGCACCCAAGCTAATGTGTTTGGTTTATGAAATATCATTTAAAAAATGTTATTTATTCATTTGTTTTTAGAGAGAGGGGGTGGGAAGGAGAGAGGGAGAGAAACATCTATTGGTTGCCTCTGGCATGTGCCCCAACTGGGGACCAGGACAGCAACCCAGGCATGTCCTCTGACGAGGAATCGAACTGGCAACCTTTTGCCCTGCAGGACAATGCTCAACCAACTGAGCCACCAAGGCCAGAACTGACATATCATTTCTGAATGACTGAAACATGCAATATCCAATCACAGAAACTAAAAACCTTCGTTATCTTTTTGATTCATCTCTGTCCATCAACTGTCATACGTTTTAAATATCACCAAGTCCTTGAAAGTTTGTTCTACATTATTTTTACTTCTCTCTTTTTGCCACCTCTAGTGTAACCACAACCCTCACAATCCTGAACAAAAAACAGCAACAATAATAACGGCAGGAGCCAACCATGACCAGGGCTCACTATGGGTAGTATTTCAAGTGCTCTAAATATATTATCTTATTTCATCCTATAACAACTCTAGAGCACAACAGTAGAGTTATGTCCCAGTTTATGCATGAAAAAAATTTAGATATATCAACACATAATGAGAAAAATGTGAGAACCTGTAAGTACACGGCAGAACCAGAATCCAAGGCCAGGCCACCTGACTCCAGTGGTCAGGCCCTTCACAGTACCAAGTACTCTGTAATAATAGCGACTAGAGTGGCCTTCTCACTGGGTGTCTTTGTTTGTAGTCACTCCTCAAACGCACCTGTCACACATGGGTAGTGTGAACTTTTGAAAACATACATTCCTATGTGCCTCTCCATTCCTTCCCTTGTGCTATCCTCAGAATGAAGTACAACCATTTTAAACATTGTATTAGAAGACTACTTTTCCTCCAGCCTATTTGTCCTGTCCCATATACCATCTTACTCACAGTTGTCCAGCTACATCTGACGTGTACATGTTCTTGTTCACATCGTTCCCTGTTTTCGTAAACAACCCCCCACCTTCTGCTGGGAAATACTTATTTATCATCCAGTGACCCCAAATGTTACCTCTTCTTACAAGTTCTTGCCTGACATCTGCCTCACCCCTCTAGGCAAAACTAATTACTCTCTGCTCCTCATCCCCTTTTTCATACAACTATTCCTCACTATCCTGTTACTTCAAGAAGTTCTCTAATTAGCCAGTCCCCCTTTTATCATCTGGCAGTGTTAAATGTACAATAATATTGGTTGAATGAAGTAAATGTTCTTAGAATAAATCTCAGCATCTCGACAGACTCTTACACTGCACCCCACCCTCCAAAAGCAGAAAAATCCAAATTAGTTCTTAGATAAAATAGAGTGAGAGAACACAGTAGTTTAAACTTGGCTGATGATCTGACACTTACTAAACTACTGATTCCTGCGGCCTTCTCCCAGGGCCTACTAACTCAGAGTCTCTGTAGATTTCCAACCAGTTCACATCAGCACCCTGGTGATTATCACCATCACATTTAGAAAACACCATTTACACATGTATGTATATATATTATATGTAATACACATGTACATTAGCATCAACTGAAAAATGACAATAGAGTAGTGAAAAGGAGTTGAACCTCTGCAATGAGTCAGAATGGAATTCTAGAACTGAAAGAGGTTTTAGTTAAACTTACCACAACTCCCTGCCCTACCGTTCCCATTTTATGCGAGAGGATAAGAAAGCCCACAGTGGTAAAGTGACTTGGCCAAGATCCCTCTGATGTCTAGTTCAGATTTACTTTCATAGTATCACAGCATGTAAGTTCCAAAGGAAAAATCCAAAAGAAATTTAGAAAATTATCAAATATAAACTGTCAAAACATATTTAAGTATACAATTTTCCTTATCAAAAAAATAAACTTCAAAAAATCACAAATTAACCTATGCAGCAAATTCTAGCAAATATTTTCATACTTACTACAGTATTTAAGGGGTATCTACTACAAGCCAAGCCTAAGTATTTTTTTTAATCATATAATTTCTTGTAGGCGTCACAATAAAATTAAGAATTAAGGAGTATTATCTCAAATTTACAGATGAAGAAACAGGCTCAGAGAAATGCAACAGTTTACCTAACTTTCTAAGCCATGAATTGGTTGTACCAGGATTTGAACCCAGCTTTTCTGATCATTCAATGCTGTCTGCACTTATATTACTTCATTTGGAATAATAATAATATATTACTAATATAATAAAATGACTAAATATTGCATTAAAACAAAGGCAAATTTCAATGGATCTGAGAAAAACCTCCTGATATTTTTGGCAAGCAAAAATTTGACAATGAAACGTGGTAAATGCATTTGCCTTCCCCCTCCCCCAGATTATCATGTTAGTATGAGACAGAATAAAATAAATTTATATTTAATTCAAATAACGAAAGCATTAAGTTCTCTTTTAAATAATTGAGTAAGGCAGAGCTATTTTTAAATAATCTGGATCAAGTCCAAATCCCCATATAAACTCAGGTTAAAATCACCCTAGCCCATGAGACTTCTTTCTCATACTAAAATACTTTTAAAAGAATAATAATTTAAGATAAAAGATTTTTCATGGAGTTATTTTTCTCTAGTGAAATCACATTAGCCTACATAGACTACCAGTAATCTCTAAGTGTAAATCTATGTACTCCCTTGACTTTTTCATTTAATTTATTCTTGTTTATTTAATTGAGGAGGAGTGGAAATTAAGTAAGTACTAAGAGACTCCCATATATACAAAGTCAAAGGCCAATAATTTCTTGGGTCTTTTTTCTAGGATAAAATGGTTTGTTCTGAGTATATACTTTTTTTGACGGATGCCAACATATCTAAATAAACTGCATCTACCTAGCTTTACATTTACATAACCTATCATTCAGGTTCTGAGGTGCTTTGACATCTATGATACTTCACCACCAAACAGTATGAAGGCATGCATTAAAACATTTTCACCTTGAACTTATGCTCCAGGCTACTAACCAGTCCATGCAACCAAACATATTAAGTACCTAGTTACATAAAAGAATTTATTCTGTCTGTTGCTTGATATACAGAATAAAGTAAAGATGCTACCCCTGCCAGCATTTTCGGTCTTGGGGGATGAAGCAAGGGGTGGGTGAATGAATAGGCAGACAAACGGGAATGTAAATATGTAAGCAAACAAATAAAAAGCATTGCTTTAATTGCTTCCTAATACTTCCAGTCTGTTAAGAGGAAAATATTGATTTAGAAAACATAAATTTACCACTGATTATTGGCCTGGCACTACACAAGGCACTAGCAATGCCAAGATAAATAAGGTAGTGAAAAGAATTTATCCTTCCCAAATAATTTAAAATATGGTCTCCACCTTTCAGAAATACCTGAAGGGTGTTAACACACACATACATTTTTAGACAAGGATGAATCAGACTGAGCCAATCTTCTAAAAAGGTTGCAGGGCAGTAAGCAATAATCCTCCCTGAAAATAATTATAGACAGGTGCAAAGAGTAAAGAGATGTAAGAAGTAAACATTCAAAAAGTACAAGGGTGGTTCATGTAGAAACTGGAGGGATCTGGGAATGCAAGTGATATTTGAGCTTGATCTTAAAAGCTAAATAAGATGGCAACAGCCACAGATTTAGAACGAGAGGAAGAAAAGTTCAAATACAAAAGGATAAGGAAACGGTAATAGGAAAATAGGGAGGTAGAACAAATTGACCGCCCACACTTGGGTGTCTGAGGCTGTTACACTAACATAAGGAGTTGAAACGTGCCTGGTTCCAACACTCTCAGATAAATGCAGGTTGTGGGTCCTCAGTAACTCTGACAACCTGAAGTATTTCCAAACAACTCTTCCCACTCCAGATGAGAACTACACGTTTCTGTGCAGGAAAGATAAAGCAGGAGGAATGAACTGGAGCCTTCAGTATCAGGCTGAGCTCTTATTTAATTCAGTAGGCAATGGGAAAGCACTGAAGATGTTGAACAAAAGAGAGATATGACCCTAAATAAACTTTAGAATAATTACTACTTTGTATAAAGGCATGGCTTAACATGAGGAAGAACGCAGCGTCAGGAGGCTACTTAGTATTGCTGCACAGCAGTAAGGGCATGCCGCTGGAAATAAGGCATCATCAGTAAGAGACTTACTTCACCATCACCGCCACAGATGCCATCAGTTACCAAAGACTCTCTACCGAGACTCACGATAAGCCCTCTACTCTCTCACTTATTCTCACAACTAGCCCCAAAAAGCAGCCAAAATTTTTGTGACCCTGAAAAGGTTATGAAAAGCTAAGAGCAGGTACTTTTACTTGTATTTTACAGATCATAAAAATATAAGTTTAAAGAGGTTAAGAAACATGCCCAAGCACACGATTGGTAAGTGGTACAACCAGGAGCGGGAATACAGAGGGCCAGCCTAACAGCAAAGGCAGCAAGTACTTTAGACATACAGTCTGGGCTGGAATCATAGCTTTGTCACTTACCAATTACATGATGGTGTGGAGAACAATCAGTGCCTCAGTTTCTCTTTGTGAAAAGTGGGGATGAGAACAGTACCCAGTTTTAGGAAGTTATAGAGAGAACCGAGACAATGCTCAGAGAGTACTTACCGTACTTAGGTAATAATAAGTATATAATAAATGACTGTCACCATCATCATCTTTACCATTTTGAGTCCTTAGATATGGACTTCTAAAATTCTTACATATCACATATTACTCTTCTTCCATCTATACTTTTATGGAAAAATTTAATCAAACCCATTCTATGAGAACATTATTTCTAGAAAGAAAAAAAATGCAGACTTTCCAGTTCATTTTACTAGTGTTAAAATAGAAACTAAGCTCAGATTCTGCTAAGAAACTAATTTAGAGAATAAAAACACACAAAACATTTACCACAAGATTCCTGTTCTCAAACAGAAAATTGCTTAGAAGCCTGCTGAGAGCTTTTTTAGGCAGTAAAATTACTCCCATGACACATAAATATGTGGCAGTGATTATTACACCCAAAGTCTTTTCTTTTTTTTTTTCGGTTTGTTCATTCTTAGTAACAACAGTGTCTTTCTAATGCAGCTATTTGAGATTTAAATAAGCTAATGCATGTGATAACACAGTATAGTTCCTGGCACATGGTAAACAATTAATGAACGTTTTCTGTTGCTATCATTACTATCGATAATACTCGATTCTTGAGAATGCTGAGACATGTAAATATGCACTATAAAATTCTCCCCAATAGTATTATTTCTGCCAAAACTACATCACAAATAAAGCACTGACAAAACAAAACTCAACCAGATTTCAATCAGCTGATAAAATAGCCATACATAATTTATTTGATGTTTACTGTATTTTATATGGAAAGTTAACTTGTAGATTTTTATACAGCATTCATAAAGCTTACTGCAAAAGTCCTACGTATTTTTGCAGCAATAAGAGGTTTTATAGCTAAAGGTACATCTTATCCTTAAAATATTCCTTTAATCTGTTTAAATAAAATCATTTTCTGTAAAACACTACTTATGGGAACTTAGATTGAGAATGTTAGAATGTAAGTATAATTCATATTCAATTGCCCACCTAAGGGTATTTTTTCAGCTTTGTGAAAGTCTAATTGATGTAACACTGTGTAAGTCTAAGGCATACAATGTGCTGATTGATACATGCATATATTCTGAAATGATTATAATAAGGTTAGTTACCACATCCATCGCCTCCCATAATTACAAACTTTTGTGGGTGTGGTGAGAACATTTACAATCTACCCTCTTAGCAACTTCTAAGCACACACTACGCGTCAGCTGTGGTTACTGCGCTGCACATTAGGTCACTAGAACTTCATGCTGTAACTAGAGGTTTGTACTCTAACTACAACCACACATTTCCCTCAGCTTCTTTTGAAGAATATTTATATAATCACTTTTGAGGCCTGAAAGATGATTATCTGAAGCTTACTTACTGTGACAAATTAAGCCTACACTTTGGACTTTACTAAGGTATCATGGTATTTCCCACAGATTTTCTATTAAAGTAGCATATAAAAGTTACTGGAGTTAAGAATCAGAAGGCTTGGTTTCAACTTAAAATAAATAGGAAGTTAATTAGTCAATCTTAAACAAATAAAAATTGATTTCCAAAGTTTTCTCATTTTAAAGTAAGGTTGGAGATAACTTACTTTCCAATTTCTTTAGATTATGAAACTACTGAAAGCAGTTCAAGTGGGAGAAATAAGATGAAAAAAAGGTTCCAAAATAACAAAAATATATTTGCTTCTACTCAAAACGGCATGACTTTTCATCAATCTTACCATTTCTGGGAAATATTGTTTTTTGAGTAGATAAAAAAGGAACTACCACATCTTGAGTTTTACTGTATATCAAAGAAGCACACCCACAATTATCTTAAAGGCTATGAAAATACTCCCTTCTCTGACTACATATCTGTGCGAGGCTGGGTTTCTCCTCCTGTACTTCAAGGAAAACAACATGTTGGAAGAGACTGCATACAGTAGCAGCTTTGAGAATCTAGCTGTCTTCCACTAAGCCATACATTAAAGAGATTTACCAAAAAATAAGACAATGTCAGTAGTCACTTTTGTTTTAGAAAACACAATTTTCATAAAAACTATTATTTTAAGTCATGAACAAATTGTTATAATAGCATAACACGAAACTCCAAATTGAAACTGAATATACAATAAGCACTCTCTAATACTTCTCTCTGTACCACGTCCTTTACCAACAAATACACTTTGGCTTTTTGTTGTGTTGTCTGTCATTCTGGACGAGATGCCTACATTTATCTGAGTCAGGCAGCTTAATGCTGGCTTTTGAGTAGGTAAGACTATGTCATTGGGCATTACTACCAAGTGGAATGAAGGCAAAGACCATGCTCCTATGTCGCTGTGTTAGGCAGAATAATCGCCTCCCTGCCCCCCCGCCCCCCCACCGCAAGACATCCACTTTCTCATCCCCAGGACCTGAGACTATGTTACCTTACAGGGCAGAAAGGACTTTACAGAAGTGATTACGGTTCAGATTATGAAATAGGAAAACTATGCTGGGTCATCTGAGTGAGCCCGATCTAATCAAATGAGTTTTTAAAAGCGAAAAACTGTTCCTTGCTAAGTGGACAGAGAAAGACATAATGACAGGAGAAAGGTCGTAGAGATGTGACGCAAGAAGGACCTGACCCACTGTTGTGGTATTGAAGGTGGAAGGAGGAGAACAGGAGCCATGGGATGCAAGAGGTTTCTAGAAGCCAGAAGAGGCAAGGAAATGGAATCTTCCCTAGGATCTCCAGGAGCAAACAGAGCCCTGCTCACACCTTGATGTTAGTCAAGTGAGATACTTGTATTAGACTTCTGATCTACAGAACTGAAAGATAATAAACTTATGTTGCTCTAAGCTATTAAATTTGTGGTAGTGGGTTAGGGCAGCAATAGAAAACTAATACAGTGGTAATGTCAGTTTTCATCCAAAACTGGCTGAGGCAGATGTACTGTTAATAAAAAATTTCGGCTTCAAAGCCTCTTGCTTGCATGGGACACTTTTTTCAAGATCTTAAACCTAACTTTATATTTGAAATTTGAATTCTTTTCAAAAAGGATCAACTTTGAATTTGAGAAAACCTAGATTCATCCCTTGGAGAATGCTAAAAATAATATTAGAGGAATTTGCAATACAGGTATACAACCAAATTCTATAGACTCACAAACATATTCTGAGATTAATTGGTGGGGGGATCTCTTAGAATTTATGTGAGTTTGGTCCATGAGGGGAGAGAGCCTTGGGGGGAAAAAAAAGAAAGGCAGGAAATTAATCTCAGAAAATATTTCAAGATAACTAAATTAATGACTTCAAAAAATTCTACTGAATTATTAAGAGGAAATCACCTAAGCAGAAAAGACATTTATGAACTGATTATATCCAGAATTAGACTTATCTCTATACATTTATGAAGAGAGTTTCTTTTCCCCAAGTGGCTCAAAAATTTCAGAACAAAATAAAAGATCGTTTCATGTAACTACTCGAAAGAAATATCACTAGTCATATCACAGAGCAGTTGAGACTTGTTATTGCCAATAAATAATGTATAAATTAGAAACTGCCTTGCTGTGTTACTTTTTCTTAAGTATCTGATTGTTCTACCTCATCTTAAGTCAACAAACAAGCATTTGTTCCTTGGAGATCAGCACGGACTACCACAGGAGGTCAGTCTTGGGCTTTCCTTCAGGTCATCAGAAACCCCAGTGAAAGGCTAGCTAAGCGATGTGAAGGCCAACTAGCATGGTCCAACTCTCTCATGTTGCAGTTGGAGATATGAAAGCTCTAAGGGACAAAAGAAATACTTGGCTAAGAAGAGATTAACTACAGTTGCAATCTATACTATTAATTAATTGTTAATTTTTTTCTTTTTTATTGAACTTATTGGGGTGACACTGGTTAAATTCTACAGGTTTCAGGTACATAATTCTGCAGCCCATCATCTGTACACTGTATTGTGTATTTACCACCCCAAGTCAAGTCTTCATCCAACGCCATTTATATCCACCTACCCACATCTACCTGCCCCCAAACCCTCTCCCACCGGCATTTACTGCACAGCTGTTTATGTCCCTGAGTTTTTTCTCTTTATTTTACTTTTTTGCTCAATCTCACCCCTGATAGCTGTCAGCCTGCTCTCCTATGAGTCTGTTTCTATTTTGCTTGTGAGTTCATTTTGTTCACTAGATTCCACATGAGTGAAATCATATGGTACCTGTGAAATCATACGGTATTTGTGTTTTTGTGTTTCTCTGACTGGCTTATTTCACTTAGCACAATACTCTCCATATGCAACCATGGTATCGCACAAGGTAAGATTTCCTTTTTTTTTTTTTTTTACAGCTGAGTAGTATTCCACTGTGTAAATGTACCAACTTTGTTTTCCATTCATCTACTGATGGGTACTTGGGTTACTTTCAAATCTTCGTGATTGTAAATAACACTGTAATTAACATATATCCTTTCAAATTACTGTTTTGGATTTCTTCCCAGAAGTGAAATCACTAAGTTATAAGGCATTTCCATTGTAATTTTTTGAGGTGACTCTATTATGGCTTCTGTGGCTGCACCATTCTGCATCCCTGCCAGAGTTCCCCTTTCCCCCACATCTTTGCCAACACTTGGTTGTTCATTTATTGATGATAACCATTCTGACAGGTGTGAGATGGTATCTCATTGTGGTTTGCATTTCTCTGATGACTAGTTATGTTGAGCATCTTTTCATATGTCTATTGGCCATCTCTGCATCTTCTTTGGAGAAGTCTCTATTCAGGTCCTTTGATAATTTTTTTAATTGGGTTGATTTTTTCTTTGGTGTTGAGTTTTCTAAGTTCTTTATACATTTTGGATATTAACCCCTTATCATATGTATAGGCAAATATGTTCTCCCATTCAGTGGGTTGTCTTTTTATTTCGTTGATGATTTTCTTTGCTGTGCAAAATCTTTTTAGTTTGACACAGTCCCATTTTTTAGTTTTTCTTTTGTTTTCCTTGCCTGGGGGCATATATTCAATAAAATATTGCTACAAGCAATGTCCAAGTTTTTGCTAACTATGTTTTCTTCTATGATTTTTATGGTTTCAGGTCTAACATTTATGTCTTTAATCCATTCTTGTATGTGGTATAAGAAGGTGGTTTCATTTCAGTTTTTTGCACATATCTGTCCAATTTTCCCAACACCATTTATTGAATAAACTATCACTTTTTAAATTGGATTGTTTTTTGGTGTTGAGTTTTATATATAAGCTCTTTACAAATTTTGCATATTACCGGTAATCATTATCAGATATATCACTGGCAAATATGTTTTCCCATTCAGTGGGTTGTCTTTTCATTTTGTTGATGGTTTCCTTTGCTATACAAATGCTTTTTAGTTTATTTTTGGTTCCCCTTACCTGAGATCAGAAAAAAATATTGCTACGAGAAATGTCAAAGATTTGCTATGTCTTTTTTTCTAGGATTTTTAGTCTAAGATTTATTACATCTTTAATCCATCTTGAGTTTACCCTTATATATCAGTGTAAGGTTTTTACCCTTATCTGTCCAATATCCCCAACACTGTTCCGTGAATAGACTATCCTTAACCCATTGCATGTTCTTGCTTCCTCTGTCAGGTATTAATTGACTATAGAGGTGAGGGCTTATTTCTGGGCTGTCTATTCTATTCCGTTGATTTATATCTCTGTTTTTATACCATGTTGTTTTGGTTACTATAGTCTTGTAGTATAGTTTGATATCAGGTAGCATGATTCCTCCAACTTTGTTCTTTTTCTGCAAGATTGCTATGGCTCTTTTGGGTCTTTTATGGTTCCACATAAATTTTTGAAATATTTGTTCTAATTCTGTGAAATATGACATTGGAATTTTGAAAGGAATTGCAGTGAATCTACAGATTGCTTTGAGTAGCATGGAGATTTTAATGTTGTTAATTTTCATAGCCACGAATATGATATATGCTGTCACTTACCTGTAAATTCCTCAATATCCTTCTTCAGCATCTTATAATTTTCTAAGTACAGACTTTCACATCCTTGGTTAAATATATTCCTAGGTATTTTATTCTTTTTGAAGTAATTGTGAATGGGATTATTTTCTTAGTTTCCCTCTCTGAGAGTTCAATATTGGTGTATAGAAATACAACTGTATTCTGGATATTTATTTTGTATCCAGCTATTTACTGAATTCATTAATCAGTTCTAGTAATTTTTTTTGTGGAATCTTTAGGGTTCTCTATATACAGTATCATGTCATCTGCAAATAATGACTGTTTTATTTCTTCCTTTCCAATTCAGATGCTTTTTATTTCTTCTTCTGTCTGATCACTGTGAACTCTAGTACCATGTTGAATAAGACAGGTGAGAGCACACGTACCTTTCTTGTTCCTGTTCTTAAGGGAAACACTTGTTGCTTTTGCCCATTGAGAATGATGCTGCCAGTAGGTTTGTCATAGATGGCCTTTATTATCTTTAAGTATGTTCCCTCCATTGCCACTTGGCTGAGAGTTTTTATCTTAAATGGGTGCTGAATTTTATCAAATACTTTTTCTGTTTCTATTGATATGATCATGTTATTTTTATCCTTCATTTTGTTTATGTGGTGTATCATGTTTATTGATTCGCAATTATTATACTAACTTTGCATGCCTGGAATAAATTCCACTTGATCATGGTGTATGATCTTTTTAACGTATTGCTGGATCTGGTTTACTAATATTTTGTTGAGGATTTTAGCATCTATGTTCATCTGGGACATTGGTCTATAATTTTCTTTCTTTGCAGTGTCTTTATCTGCTTTTGGAATTAGGATAATGCTGGCCTTGTAAAATGAGTTTGGGAATCTTCCCTCCTCTTGAATGTTTTCTGAATAGTTTGAGAAGAAGAGGTGTTAGTTCTTCTTTGAATGTTTGGTAAAATTCACGTGTGAAGCCTCCGGTCCAGAGCTGTACTTAATATTATGTATCAATAGTGGTTCATTAGTTGTGGCAAATGTGTCATACATTTAATGTAAAATGTTGATAATTGAGAAAAATGAATGCAGGGTAAAAAGGAAGTTTCTATAGTACTCTGGCAACCTTTCTGTAAATCTAAAATAATTCCGAAATAAAAATATTTAAAAAGATCTATACATTCTAAAATCAGTAAAACCCGTAAGCAATTCCCTAGTATCTGGATCTCCTTTTTGTTTTGGCAGCCAGGAAGTTAGGAGCCAAATCTGAGGTTCAGGAGTTCTAGCCTGAATTTATATTGTTTATGTTCTTCTGCTCTTAATTTTTAGAAATCTTTATATTTTACCATTATTTGTATGCATCTTTGTAGATTCAAATCTGTATTTACTAGGTTAAAAATTAAAGAAGAATAAGCAGCTTCCTCATCTCAAATTTTTGAGCCCTGCATTATTTGTTAATAGGTGTTCTTGCATACTATTTCATGGAGTAAAATATCAAATGGGCACCTCTTCAACTCCTTATTACTGAAACACTCAAATCTACTTACACCTGTGGCCATCCTCTCCTCTTTCCTGACTGATATATTAGAAGAGGGGCCCTTTGTCCTAATGTCGACCTCTCTGCCTTTTATTCATAGGGTATTATTTTTTCACTATTTCAAGAATGCTACACTCTTGATTTTTCCTTTCCATCCAATATACTTCAACCTCTCTTACAACTGTATCCTTCCCACTGACATTTACACATCCTATCTTTTCTATATTTAAAAATAAGACCAATAAACAAATAAATAATAACCCTCTATTGAGCCTTTAAAAAGACCACAGCCCAGTAACACTTCTTTTATTTGGGGGCATAAAGGAAATACTGAGTTGTTCAAGAGTGCAAATTGCAGGGAGGTCCCATTCTGTGGGAGCTCAGACTCAGTGACAGCTGAAGCCTATAACCAAACACACTGTAGCAGGACAGCCACTGCCCTGCCACCCAACTCAGAGCAGCCGGTGAAAGAAAGATCTGGAGCACTATCCTCCCTTCAACACGGGCAGAGACAAACCAGCTCGTTTATTATATATTTATTCAGAGAGGATAATAATGAATTAGTTCTAATCTATTTTCCTAGGTAAGGCTTTCCTCCTTATGTAAATCCTCTCAAGCCAATGCAGACTAAGCCCTTTATTGGTTTTCCTCGTTGTCTTTCCTAAATCAGTGCTTCAGCTCAGGCCCTCATTTTCTGGGTTTTACTGCCAGAGCTTCCAGGGGTCTCCCCACCTAATCCACCTGTCACTATGCCAAATGTGAATCTGACCACGTCATGTTCTTGTTTTAGGTCCTTCAACAGCTCACCACTCAATACAATAGAAGGTAAATTTTATACGGGAACAATCATATTTATATTAGTACACAATATTAATTTTTGCTTAATTCTCCCTATGCACACTCACAACTATACAGGTTAGGTCACTGAAATACTACCTCCAGCAGCTCTTTTAACCAATACATTCTTGGTGGGGGGTGGGGCCTGGCTTTGATACTTACTTAGCTATGTAACCTTGGGACAATTATGGGACTTTCTTGAGACTCAGTTTCCCTCTCTGTATATACTGATTTTAAAAAAAGCCCCCAACTCAAAGGGCAATTATGAGGACTAAAGAAGTTTAGCTCCAAAGAACACTTAGAGCATTTGGCACATAGGGAGTGCTCAGTAAGTGTTAGCTTGAGTTACGGGTTCTGGGTAGCTACCTCAGTAACAGATATTCTGACATTAATAGAAATCACTATTCTCAGTGAACTTTTGTACCTTCCAAAACTGCATTACTGAGTAGGCCAATTTTTAGAAAGAAAGGTGGAAAGAACCTATGGCACATCTGCTGAATACCAGAAATCCTCAATATTCTAGAAGGAAGACTATTTGGTTTAGGTGTTGGTGTTTATTTTGTATACCTCTGTATTCCGTGAGAGGACTTTTAGTCATTTGCTGCAGAAAACTTTTGATGAGGAGCCAAAGTTCTAAAAATAAGCAATTAAAAAATATGTGAAATCTTAGATGAGAATTATATATGTTCCCATGGTTCTGATAATATTTTTAAAAAGTTGACTCTTTTAAATAATAGTGACCGAAAGTCCATAAGTTTGCTTATAAGATAGGAAACCAAGCAAACCCTGGACTCACAGTTACTCTGGACAGCTAGATCATTTACCATATTTTTATTCATAAAAGATAATAAGAAATTCATTATAACCTATTTTCCTAGTGCTTCCCTCCTTACACACAATTTTTGTAGGTCATAAGGAATATGGTATTAATACACAGCATTGGAAATTAGAGAAAAATATGTGAGCAAGGAGTAGTTACTGAAGAGACAGTTTAAGGTCAGAGAGAAGACTTATAACTTAGCAGGAGCAGTAGGAACTATAAATACAGAAGGACAGTAACTTCACGGTGACTTGAGATGGGCTGCAGATGTGGGCCTCTGCTCGGGGAAGTGTGGGCTGGCTCCCACACTTCATTCCTTCCTGCATTCCTTGCCTAGGATACTTTGATTTCCCTTGCTCAATTACTTCTGAGAGGTGGAGACCAAAAGGTAGTGATAGCTGGTAACTTAACCAACAACCAATGAAAGTGGATACTTACACAATACTGGAAGGCAGAGAATGCTGAAAAGGTTAGACAGAAATAGGCTGAAGATTTTGATACACTTTCACTAAGTAGACAATTTACAGAATATGTGATAAATGTGACGAAACTGGGTCCATTTGTAACGCTCCAAAAAGTGGTTGACCAGCCAGTATTACCATCCAGGAAAATGAAGTGTTAGTAACTCAGGCATTTACAAAGTGCCCCCCAAAAAACACAATGAAGACCTATTGAGTTAGGCATTCCACATACATCTTTGAGTCATCTAATGCAACACTTAGGTTTGAGAATGTACTGGCCAAGATTGCTTCATGGGTTATTAGGGGGTGGTCCAATTTGCCATTTATAATTTTGCAAAGTGGTTCAGAATGAACACAGGCAATGCCACCACTGATAAAAGTACAGGTGCTATAAACTGTAACCTTGCAGTTTATAAAAATCACGCAGATCTTTCATGTAAAGGGGCACTTGGACCTGTATTTTTTATACAACTCTTACACACAGCCTGCATCTTAACATGTCGAGGGATGCTATTTTACCACAGTCACAGAGGCAGCATGAAATGGTGACTTCTTCTTTCAACAAAACGGAGCTTCTCCGCACTACGCTGCAATAGTGTGCGAGTTCCTTGATGAACTACTACCCAACGGGTGGGCAGATCAAAGTGCAAAGGCTACCACGATAACCAGACTTCACCCCAGTGGACTTCTTTTAGGGTGTTGTCAACGATAAAGACTTTTCATAGAAACCACACATCGTGGATGATAGGATTTGCTGCATAAGAAAAGCATGTCAAGAAATTGATGACAATAAAGAACTCTGTGCCAAGGTGTGCTTGTCTACAGCAAGTAGACTCCAAGAATGTGTAAATAATGAAGGCCAGCAATTTGGGCACTTACAAGATTGTACCTAAATGCACTGTGTCATTGTGTCACTGTGATAATCTTTTGAGTTAATAAAGATAATTATAATAATAAAAAAAATTTAAAAAGAAATAAACATAGAAGGAGAGATGAAGGAGGCCTGGGGAGAAAAGCAGATGAGAGGGGAGAGGAGTCTTGAAAGAACAGGAGCTGGATGGAGATGAAGACCGACCAGCTTCACTGCAAGGTTCTTTAAAATGTAACTTTATCATGCTTCACTGACAGTAGAATATAGTGCTCTATGTAGTCTGTAATTCTTTACATAGTTGTAGCGAAGCCAAATACAATAAATAACAGCAGAAAGTCTGGGGAAATAAAAACCTTACTCTGATGGAAATACCCATTACTCCAAAAATTTGAAGAAACATGGACTAAGTACTGCGTATTTTATGATGGCTAAAATAATTTTTTTTTTAAGATTTATTTATTTATTTTCAGAGAGAGGAGAAGGGAGGCAGAAAGAGCAATGTATGGTTGCCTCTCACACGGCCCTTACCGGGGACCTGGCCCGCAACCCAGGCATGTGCCCCGACTGGAAATTGAACCAGGACCCTCTGGTTCCCAGCCTGTGCTCAATCCACTGAGCTACACCAGCCGGGCTAAAATAAAATTCTTACAAAAGAAATTTTCCTGAAAAACCTAATATTTAGTCATCAAACAGAGAGAATAAGAACAGGTACTTTGCATGTATGGGATAGGTTACCAAGAGAGTCACTGCCAGTGACCAAAAGGAAAGGAGGGCTAAGGAAATGCCTAAAACCAAGTGGTTAAATGGAGGAGGTGGCGGAGGAGGAGGAGGAAGGAGAAAAGGCAAAGGAAGAAATGCTCAATTAGTGTTGTAAATTGTTCTCATTCTTCTCCAGGATATGCAGTGTTTGCATCAAAGAACCTCCACCTTCAGATCCTCAATGATGTGGTTCTATTCTTTGTCCCTAAAATATGGTTTCTATTTTGCCACAAAAGTGTTATTTACTTAAAACATTGATTTGAAAATGAGCATGTGTTACTCCTTACATACACTACCTCTGTTAAGTAGGCTTAATAAGATGATTACTTGGTATTCAGGAACACGAGAGTAATTACTACAGCCAAACGAACATACCTCAGAGCGATCTTAGTCCTCTCACCCTTTTTTAGTCAATTCTAAAACTGCATTTAAAAAAATTTGTAGGAAACAAAGAGTGATATTACATGCTACAGATACTTCAAATCCTAACTGAAATAATCTGATACTGTCTTGAATATAACATATTCTATTATATTAGAGGAAAATGTAACTATATTTATGTTTCAAGATACACATACTATCAATGTGTGAGTTCACCTGAGAGGTTCAGCCTAAACTAGATGCGAGCTCTGAGACATGTCCGTTGGTCATTCTCTGGTTCAATTAACTTCAACTTCTCTCTTCTGCCTACTTACTTAAAACATTTCAGCCCAGTATTCAAAGACTTCCACAATATGTACTTAACCTGTCTCCATGGAATATACATTAAAGCATCAGATTTCTTCCAAATCTCTTCACGTGTATGTTATATACACCTTATCTTTTATATATCAATGAACAAAAATAGGAGTATCTATGAATTAAGGAATCTGTTTGTTAATTCATAGTGCAAGCATTTATTCAGCGTCACATTCGACGTTGTACTCAGCACTTTTCCCAGGTTTTATCACCTCCACCTTAAAATACGGTAAAAGTGTCTGTATCAGTGAGGACTGAGTTTGGCCTTACATAATAGAAGCTTAACCATTTATGTTTATTTTCTTCTTATAATCTAAAGTCCAGGGCAGGCTGCAGAGGTTCTGTGATGTTACTCACATGTTAGGATCATGTTATCTACCCACGTGTCTATTTTTAGTGTGTGGCTTCCATTCTCATGTTTGTAACCGCATGGTAACAAGTGGCCGGTCACTCCCATTGTCATTATTCCAAGGAATTCCCATCAAAACTACATAGAACAGAATGTTGTTTAGCCAAAGGAAGAGGAGTTCTATGATCAGATGAAGAGGGTTAGAAATAATGGGTAAAGACAATCTTTGTCCTGATAGCAGCACTGAACAATTTGCAAGCCAACGTTATTTCTGTCATATTATGATGTATAGAACTTTAGGCTCTAATTGAGAATATGTTCCAAGTACAGAAGAGAGCCAAAGCTGCTTTCTGAGGAATATTCTAACTTTGGCTACCAGGTAACTCTGAAATTTCTGTGGCCAAGGCTGTTAGTTGTACCCCAATATCCTTTATCCATTCCTTCATAGTAAAATAATTTTTAGCAGGGTGCATAACCACGTATTAGAAAGACTACCTTTCTCAGGCTCCCTTGCAGCTAGGTGTGACCACATGGAAAGTGAATGTAAATGATATATGCCACTAGTTGTGTGTGTGTGTGTGTGCATAACTAGTTGTATAGATATATATGTACATATCTACAGGTAGATATATATTCTCCAATTATTCATTTATTATTATCTATCTTCCTTACTAAATATATGAACACCAGCATATGAAAGCAGAAACTTTATCTCTTTGCTTTAATGCTATTCCCCTAGCATCCATAATAGTGTTTGGCTCATAGAAAGGGTCCCATATTTATTGAGTAAATAAGTAGATCACTCTTTTCTGCCTGTTCAATTCCAACTTCTCTATTAAGCTAAATCTCTGATCACTTCAGCCTAAAGTCTTCTCTTTCAATTCTGAATAGTTCAAATAGCACTAATTTTCAACAGAGTATATTTATCATTCTTCATTTCCTGCTCTTGAGTTCTTAGTAATAAATTCATTTGTATATGTTTTATTTTTCAACCAGATTATAAAATGCCAGAGGGAAAGGACCACAGTGTACTTACTTTTCCTACCTCTCTTAGTCTATAGTCAGTACATCTGGCCTTCAGTGAAAATGCCCAAGACTAGCACAGAGACTTTAATTGTGCCTTAAGAAAACGTAATGCAATCACTGATTTCTGTTCAAGAAATCTATATGGGATAAACATTAGCATGGCCTGAAAATTAAAATTTTTATTATGGTCTTGATGTTTAGCATCTACCTTGAGGCAACTATGACATGTTTCTCTTGACCAGCTTGTTTATCAGGAGAGAGTAAGCAGTAAAATACTTAATATCTTTTCTGGGTCTAGATTTTAAGATATTAAGGTATTTAGACACAGGCCCTCTTGTTCAATTAAGGCTCCACCTAAATCTACATTTTATTGGAGCCTGTGTTTACTGCCTGGTTATAAGTAGTCAATCCAGATGCCTCTGAAGGGAAAGAAATACTCAGTATAGCAACACTGACACTACCTCACCATGTCTCTATCACTCAAATTTCCCAATTCCTTTTCTATGTATAGAGATGTGTAACTAGTGATGTGGCCATTCCCATTTGCGTCTGCCTTAAGACAGAAAGCATGAGACAGACTAGAGCATCAGCATCTTCTCCCATACCAGTGTCAGTTCCCACTTTCAAACCTACCTACACTCACATGAGGTCACAGTATACAGCTCACCTCGACTTCCTCCATCTGCCTGAAGTTCTTCAAAACAACATGACACTATACCACCACTCACAGTCCCTTTTCTTCTTCATTCTGAGGTTCCTAGTTCTAATTATTCCTACCAATCCTTAGATTGGTCAAGTGAGCCATGAAAGAATTTTTTACCATTAACTAATTGAAAGAAAAAAAAGAAATTTCCATTCCTCGAATAAAACATGACTCCAAAGCAGGTTATTTCTGATCTAAAATAATAATACCACCACCAAATAAACAATGTCCACCACCACTCCATAAGGCATATACTCAATCACAGTTCATAGCAAAAAAAGTCCTTCAGACTATGTTCTGTTTTAAACTATAAAGACACCCAAGTAAACTATAATAGGTACATATAAAAAACCCTACTACAATATTTTTATATTAATATACTGTTTCTATAGAGAGACTCAAAGAGTTAACATTTTTAAATAGTAGGGTAAAATACTGGCAATTTTACTAAGTTATATTCATAGGAAAAAAAACCCTTACTTAACTGTTACCCTATCATTTCTCTATTTGCCTTAACCTAAAAAAATCAGTATTCTGTCATGTTGGGGGCTGGTGAGCTGCCAGTGTAGAGTAGAGAAGGCAGAGAGAAAACTTTAGGAAAATGACTCCCAAGGGAAAAATAGACACGACATTACAAGTTTCAAAGTGTGCAAAGTTCAATTTCTCAGCATTATGTACACTCGCTGGTGGGAGTTGGGGGTAGGGTAGAAAGAAATTGAGAAGTAGATATTAAAAAAAACTGAGCAACGAAACAAATATGGCAATTGTTAACGTCAGGAAAAACAAGAGTATAAAGAGAAGAAACATAATCATATTTTATTAAGCAGTAAACAATATTTTCATTGTTTTAAATGAAAACCATTCATATTGATTCAAAAAATACGACAAGAATGTTGGGGAGATGAAAGCCTTGAGGGGAGGTGTAAAAGAGATGGAATCTTCATTTATAATAAATAGCAAATGAATGGGTCATGTTACAATCAATAAATCAAGAGAAGGTAGTCTTTTCATTTCATTCAGACATAGAGATAAACAGTTTATGGGTTAAAAGTCGCTATGTAGGGATGAGGTGTCAAGGGACTTACACCATTCTGATATATTTAGTTTAGCAGCTTTTGCTTAAAATTCACATATTACTTTGATAAAAATAACATTACTTTATAAAAATAAACTAACCATTTTAAGTTAACAGGCTAATGTTAGTATCTTACCTATATGGTTTATGATTTTACCGACTTTAGACAGATTGCTCAGCTTTCATCCTCTCAGTTTAAATCACCCTAATACTTTAAAATTCTATACAAGTTATCTTTCTTTATGGTGATTTTTTGGTGACTACAATCAAAATAAAATAATACAGAGGTAGGACTTCTTGTTTGTGTTGTTTTAAAACAGTTCCTTATAATATCCTGCATATTGATAGAAATCTTACAGTAATTTTTAGTTTTCTTATAAAAATGGCCTGTATTATTACCCCATAAACGGACTTCCACAAATTAAAAGCTTTCAACTCTTTGTTTATTCACATTCTTTTTCAAATGTTTCCAGACATTTATTGGTCTGGGTAACTAAATTTTTCCTCTTGTTCATTCTTACTGCATAAATTTGTGATTATATGATTAATGAAAACTGTTATATAATTGGGCCTTTATAGCACTAAGACCATCTTGTAAGAAAGGAAAGCTTCTTAGAAAGGGTAAGCCATCTGCACTGACCACCACAGCTTCAGCTCACCTAAAGTGCATTTTTCAAAGCAAAAACATTGGAAAGTTTTGATCGATTTTGGTGGCAATTTGCCTAAACCATCACCTGTCACTTATTACTAAAGTACTTCCTCTTTTAGCTATGCACTTGAAAGTTTCATAATGAGTTAGTTGTTCAAAGAATTAAAATTAATATTAAAATTAGTTCTAGCAGCCCTGGCTGGTGTGGCTCAGTGGATTGAGTGTGGGCTGGGAACCAGAGGGTCCCAGTTCGATTCCCCGTCAGGGCACATGCCTGGGTTGCGCGCCCGGTCCCCAGTGAGGGCCATGTGAGAGGCAACCACACATTACTGTTTCTCTCCCTCTCTGTCTCCCTCCCTTTCCCTCTCTCTAAAATAAATAAATAAAATCTTTAAAAAAAAATTAGTTCTAGCAATAATCCTCAGATTGTTCCATTATCTTTATTTTTATTTCCAAAAGTTTGTTCATCTTTCTTCCCCTTTGTTTGAAGCTTGGATATGTTTCCTCTACTAACAAACACTCCTACCACACTTGAATAATATTAAATCTTCCAAATGAAACCTTGTCAAGGACTGTCTAAAGTATTAACACCATCCATCAGTTGGTGGGCTGAGAACAGGTATGACATTTACCCATCTGTAATTCACAGATTTTTTTCTAGAGTCCTAATTAATGGGATTTCCATTATGAATCCATCATTCTCATGAAGTAGTAGTTGTTCATAATGTCATGATACACATTTTTGGGGAGGGTAGATAAAAGGTTTATTTGTATGCTCACAAGAGCCAACCAAAGGAACACTTGACTGGTAAAGAGTTAAAGTTAGAGGCTCATATAACATGCTTAGCAGGGAAAAGGAAGCAGAGAGAAATGGCTTTTCTGGGAAGAACAAATACTTGTACTTTTCTTCAGGAAAGAAAAATGAATTTTTCATGGAACAAATAGGAGACACAGTAGTCCTCCTTTACCCATGGTTCCACTTTCTGAAGTTCTAGTTACCTTTGGTCAACCACGGTTCAGAAATATTACATAGAAAATTCCAGAAACAAGTCATGTGTTAAATTGTGATACAGATTTTTAACAAATACATACCCTTTCCTACAGTTCCCCAATAACTCAACCACATTCAATTTTCTATGTTTTTAATTCTCAAAAAGAATTTTTGAAAATTATGGTAGTGTGGTTGCTTTAAAAATCACTCGCTCTTTCGAAATAACCTGTGACAGTATAAGCAGTGTATTCTGTGAAGCTAAAATGTCTTGCGTTCTTTGACTATTGGATGTAAGTTGCACTAATCACTTATGAATAGAAAAATATTCTTCTATTTCGCTGAAGGTCTTTTGTTTAATATTAAAATTATCACAGATAATTGCCCTCTCTCGCTAGAGCCTATAATTTTTTTTTCTTTTTAAACAGTGGGAAAATGCACATGAAATAAAACTTACGATTGTAACTACTTTTCAGCGTAGTCTGTACTGTATTTCAGTATATTGTCTGTACTTTTAACATTATCTCCCAAAAAGAACAAAGGGCCACAGACACATTTTTAAAACAGCAAAACAATACCAAGTTCATTTATGGAACTATGAGGGGTGACTCAGCACTCAGGTAAGGAGTGCTAGTGATCTGAGTGTCCCTTTATTTACTGAAATTAGATCCTACTAATAGGCATTAAAAGTAGTAGGTAAATAGTTAAGAATCAATGTGCTAAGTTGTATAAATTCCTAAAACACATCAGAAATCTATGAGGTAGATTTCGCTGATGGGAGACATTCATAAAATTGGCACAGATAACACAGGAATGTAAAATACTGCTTCCTATCCAGCTTGCTTCAAGGTCTTCCTCAAAAACGCCATGGGGAAACATTTTTTACTTTGCTTATTTTCATGTCATATAATCATATTCTTATGGATCACCTAACTAACGCAGGGGTCAAATTCATTTTCACCGGGGGCCGCATCAGCCTCGCGGTTGCCTTCAAAGGGCTGAAATAATTTTAGGACTGTATAAATGTGACTACTTTGTAACTGTTAAGGAGTTGAAATTACATTCCGTCCTTTGAAGGCAACCGTGAGGCTCATGTGGCCCCCGGTGAAAATGAGTCTGACACTCCTGGTCTAACGAATATTGGAGAAAAGTCAGTATTTTGGAGAATACATATAGCTCTATAGACCTTTTAAAAAAGATGCTAAACAAACAGAAATCACAGGTGGTAAAAAATGATCTAGTTAGAGAATTACCATTTATGAAAGTTAAAAGTTTACCATTAAAAAGTGGTTTTAAATAAAGAAGATTGGGGGACAGCCATAAGTGAACAACAATAAAAAAGTTGAGAAAAGAATGCAATAAGTAAAAATGATGATACAAGAATAAACTCTCACATACTCAAAAACAAAAAAAAGACGAAAGACAGCTGTGACAGTGACAGTACAGACAGAACACAGACTTGAAGGGCCTAAACTCAGTGCTCAGATCCGCCCTGACTGCCGTGTGTGTGAGACCGGGCAGGGCACTAGGGCCAGGTCTCTGAGCCGGAGACCCGAGTCTGTGCAACGGTGAGAGCGCCCGTCTCTACCGCACTGGGGGGCAGGGACAGCGGCTTAGGACAGACGAGCTAACTCACATGGAGACGCCTGGCGTGCTGCCCAGCATCAAGTGGCTCTCAGGGAACACCTCTTCTCTCCCTTCCTTCTGATAAATAGAACTTAGAGCCTTCTGCATAACTCATGACAAAAATAATGTCTTTTTCACAGAGAAACGGTTTCTTCACTTGAGGTTTTATAGAAGATTTACTCTAAGCACAGATACGATCGGAGAAGTATGGAAACAAAAACAAAGAAAACATATCTTGAGAAGCATCTAACAAGCAGCTTTGTTTCACAGTGATATGCTCTGTGGGTATAACGCAGGCTTCCAATGAACACCAGATCAGAATTAAAATTCTAGGCAGACATTCAACTCCTATGATCGTGTCCATTTTTCACTAAGCATGTGAAACAAACGCTTTAGAAGTTATTTATTTGAAGATATTCCCATAGTACTCCTACAAAGTTCACTTCCAAAATAGGCCTATCCCTTCAATATATCTGAGTAAGTAAAAACTATACCAGGTTTCTTGCATTGTACTTTAAAAACTGCAACGGGGTAATAAAATCCTGTTTTTAACAGAGGCTTTTCTGACGCTAGGCCACAGCAACTTTGCAAAGATGCATGATAAATTATAGGAAAGAGGACCAAACAAATTTCAAAAGTAAAAAATACCAATCCAAAATGATTTATGACCACGTTTTGAATAAAATTAAGTATAGAATAATTAGCAGAAAGCATTTCACTTAGTTTTCCTATTATGAATGTGAAGCTGGCACAAATGCAGTACGTCTAATCAAAATCAGGTAATAGTTACCTCTGTGGCCTTGCTTGATGGTTCCAGTCCAGTCATATTTGCTACTATTAACTGATGTAAGAGTTGAACTTGAGCCACACTTAGGAAGAAATCCAGGTTTGTGGTTATATTCACTTCCAAAGAATGGCCACACACTAAAATCTCCTGAAGGGGGGGAAAAAAAAGGTTGAATCCAGATAAAGAAACATGATAGCCATTAGATGATAATTTATCATTCTTACTTATTTGACCTTTATTACGTTGATGAATTCTTCTGGGACTCGAGTTCATTTGTTAATGAGAACAGCAGAAATAGTGAGCACAGCCACCTGACACAATTTAATGGATTAACTTAATAAACATTCATGAAAGCCTGCTGTGCGCCAGGCTGTGTGCTAGCTACAGGGCAACAAAACTAACAATCAGAAATTTTCACCATTTCGTATACATTTGGCTTTTTCATATCTCAAACTACTATCATTGCTTCAATAAGTGATATAATTCTTAAGCATAGCCTTGTTTATTTATACAAATGAACAGATATTTACTGAGCATCTCCTAATCACCATGCTCCCATACTGGAGTGCCAGAAATAGCACAAAGAAAAAGGCTGCCTTGGAGGGCAACCTGCTCCTGAGGAGGTTACAATCTGGTTGAGCAGACAGATACAAACGGGTAATTGTCGGCAGGCAATTACAATCACAAGTGGTATGGTCTGAGTACTCTCCAAAGGATACGTTCCAAATGATTTAAAACAAAATAGAGTGCTGAAGCCAAAAATAGCTAGACTAATTAATTTAACTTCTTCAAACTGCTAAAATCTTGGCAGCATTAGGTAGGTGTCCACTACGTAACTGGTGCTGCTCTGCACAACTGAGTTACTTGAACATTCATTGCTGGAAAACCATTCAGAGAAGAGGGGCAGAAATGAAAAACAATCCAGAAGCTTCACTTTAACAAGCAGAAGTCCTGCCTCTTGTCATGAAGTGCATGTGGACAACATTCAAATGTCTGGAAACATCCAACAAACCTTCTCCATATTAGTGTCATCCAAGGGAAGAGATTTAAGGAGACTTATGACTGGTCCAGACACAAACTAAACAGCTTAGAGCGTGTTTTAATAAAGTCATAAACAACAGCATGTCGAAAATGATTATCTTTTTTTTTTGGTTAAAAAACTTTTTCCCTACAAGTTCCCTGTGTTTACTCATTATAGTTAGAATTATTATTTTACTCCTCCAAGTAATGATGAAAAGAAATATATTCACGTATTTTAAACCAATTGTGTTACTAAGTAACTGTAAGATATTAGTAGATTTAATTTTTATATAACTGTGGATAACCTAACTTTCCCTAGCGGGCTAATATAAACATCACATAAGATAACATACAAATATATTGTTTTCAAAAAACTAAGGGAAGGAATGTAAAGTTTATAGTAACTTGGATTACATTTAATTTGTACTTAATTTTTCTGAATTTTTCATAACAACTGCCTGTAACTGATCAAAAAGTTTATAAAATTTTTAGTATAACGAATTTGTTTGAAGAACTTTGTTTTCATTTTTTTAAATTATGGTTTCCATTCAATATTATTTTGTATTACTTTCACGTGTACAGCACAGATAATTTCACACTTCACATAGTGCTCTCCCCAGCATTTCCAGTACTCACTGGGCGACAACAGTTATTACGACATTATTGACCATATTCCCTATGCTGTGCTTTACATCCCCATGACTACCCTCTGGCAACCATCAGTCTGTTCTGTATACAAGTATATAAGTCTGTTACAATTTTGTCTGTTCATTCTGTTCTTTAAATTCCACATATGAGTGGAATCATATGGCATTTTTATTTCCCTAATTGGCTTATTTCACGTAGGATAATACCCTGTAGGTCCACCCATGTTGTCACAAATGGTAAGATCTCATTCTTTTCATGGCGGAGTAACATTCCATTGTGTACAGGCACCACAGCTTTGCTATTCATTCATTTTTTGATGGGCACTTGGGTTGCTTCCATATTTCACTATTCTAAATAATGCTGAAATAAACACAGGGGTGCATACATTCTTTTGAATTACTGTTATGGGTTTCTTTGAATATATACCCAGAAGTGGTTCACTGGGTCATAAGGCAACTAACTCCATTTTCATTTTTTTTTTGAGGAAACTTCATACTGCTTTTCACACTGGCTGCACCAATCTGCATTCCCATCAATAGTGCACATCCTCGCCAGCACTTGTTTGTTGATTTATTGACGACAGCCATTCTTACAGGTGGCATCTCACTGCAGTTTCATTTGCATTTCACTGATAACTAGCAGTGTTGAGCAGCTTTTCACACAGCTATTGACCATCTGTATGATCTCTTTGGAAGTATCTCTTGAGGTCTTCTCCCCATTTTCTAATTAAATTTGTTTCTTTTTTGGGTTGAGTTGTATTTCTTTATTTATTTTGGATATTAACCCCCTATCGACGTATCATTGGTGAATATATTCTTCCATTAGATAGGTTGTCTTTTGTTTGTGTTGATGGTTTCCTTTGCTGTACAAAGAATTTTTAGTTTGGTGAAGTCCCTTTTGTTCTTTCTTTTGCTTCCCTTGCCCAATAAGATACATCAGAAAAAACAGTGCTAACAGAAATGTCAGAGAGTTTACTACCTATTTTTCTTCTAAGAGTTATACTGTTTTGGGTCTTACATTTAATTTTTTAATCCATTTTGAGTTTATTCTTGTATATAGTGTAAGGAGGTGGTCTGTTTCATTATTTTTGCATGTATCTGTCCAATTTTCCCCAAAACCATTTATTGAATAGACTAGTTTTACCCAACTATACGTTCTTGCCTCCTTTGCCATATATTAATTGCTTATATAGGCAAGGGTTTATTTCTGGGCTTTCTATTCTGTTCTGTTGATCTATATGTCTGTTTTTATGCTAATATCATGATGTATCTGATTACTGTAGCCTTACAGCATAGTGTGATATCAGCTCGAGTGATTCTTCCAAATATTTTCTTTCTTTCTTTCTCAAGACGGCTGTGGCTATTTAGGGTCTTTTGTGGATCCAAATCACTTTTCGGATTATTTGTTCTCATTGTGTGAAATATGCCATTGGTATTTTGATAAGAATTGCACTGGCTCTATAGATGCTTGGGTAGCATACACAGTTTAATGATATTAATTCTTCCTATCCAAGAGAGTGGCATATTCTTCCATTTATTTATATCTTCTTTGATTTCTTTCTTATGAAGAGCTTTTTAAAGTTACGATGAATCACATTATTATCACATTTCTATTCTAGGCATGGAGGCACTGATACATAGTGATCCAACTGGAAACATTGTGTTGATGGTTTATTATCTCAGTAATTGGCTAATAACATGAGTCACATAACTGGGTCTCGGTTTATTCATCCATAAAATACAGATACTAATAATATCTCTCTCATAAGGATATTGTGAAGACTAAATAAGGTAACGCAAGCAGAACTCTCTCCGTAAGGTAATCCATGGGAGAACTCTAAATTACTGTCAGTATTAGTGTTGCTTTCATTAGAAAGAGGTTGTACAGGTTGTGTGTAGTCTGGAGCCAGACCAGTTGAGTTCATACCGGGCTCGGCCACTTAGGACTTGTGAAAATCTGGACAAGTCATTTGAGTTAATTAAGCTTTTTACACCTCAGTTTTTCTGCATATAAAATGAGGACAGTAGGATAAGCTAACAGGGTTATCATGAGGATTAAATGAGTTAGTACATAAAAAGTAGCAACTGAACAGTACTAGAAAGTGCTCAATAATCGCCGTAACAGTAACCGATTAACAAGCTAATCGATAATCTGTGCACTGAAACTATGAAGACCTGTAACATACAAAGAAGAGTGCTCCCTTATTTAGACTGAATGAGACTTAAATTAAGTTCTAACCTCAGTATGCATATTTTCTGGAGAAATTATTTTGGTGAAAATGATGGCAGGTGCTCCAGTTATTCGGACAGAAAAATCTGTTAAAATGGGAGTCATAATTGCTCTTCTTTCTTGGTGCCGCCGTATGCTAAAAAATAAAGTACATTATTGTTAGCCATTTCATTTTTTTCAAGTTTCATTAAATTTTTACAGGTCTTTGTACAACATGTATGACAAATATCACATTATTTTGGGAGTTCCTATTTACATATTTTATAGTCACAGTTCTGTAACTTCAGTACTTCAGATTTATAAAAATTTCAAAAAAATCACTGGGAAATTCAGATGTAATTAATCATTTCATATTAGTTGCATCTGAGCACCTTTCAAAAATTAATTTTCTGTTTTTAATTCCTTTTGTTTTTACAAAGAGCTTAGTATTTTTTGTTACCAATAATCATCTCATTGTGTTCCAATAACTTTTAATTTCCTATTTTTAATATTTTTGACTTTCTAGTTGAGAGCTGACACCTTACCAATCTCACTAGGTTCATAAGCATATCCTCTTATTCTCTGACCTCTTTTTTTAAAAAGCTCTAGGATCTACCTGTGTACACTGACTATTACTGCCTTTACAATTTGTGAAATGCCTTTCTGACTTTCATACTAAATGCTGCTTCACAACAACCCTGTACTTAAGTAAGGAGCATCGTTAGTCCTATGTTATCTATAAGAAAAGGAGGTTCAGGGATTACACCCAGTGGGAATGAAGACTCCACAACTGGGCATGGTAGGCAAGTTGGCCCCAGGATGGTATTTGGCCTCTATTTTAACTCTTCTTTATACATTCTCATTTTTGAGCAGTTATTTAGCATGACATTTCTATTCCACATTAAAAGTTGCCAATAATTTCAAAGCACTGCATAAATGGCAGAAGATGAAATTGGAAAATATTATTGAGAAACCAAAGCTTGTGCTACTATAGATCTTCAGGTCTACTATTTATATTCTTAGTTTTCATTTTATGAAACAAGACAATATTATTTGATGTTATAATATATATTTTAAAAATCATTAATTTTTTTAGGTTCAAATATTTTCAAGGATGAATTATAAAGAAAAAAGTTTCCAACATTTACTAAACAACAGTCTAGGGTTTAAAATAACAAAAGAGAGAAGCAAAACTCATAGTATTAACTGGCACTGACAATGATTTCAAGGACTCCACCACTCTCAGTAAACCAAGGGGATGGACTGCTAATGGCCACATGGGGACCACAGGCTAATTCCTACACCCCGGATAGGGCAGGACTTCCAAGTGAGCTGCCTATCTGTATCCGGGGCCCTTACAGGGCTAGAAAAACATCTGTCATCAGAAACAGAGAAGAATGAGGAAGTGTGCCTCTCTGGCAATAGAACTTGTTGAAAAAATAGAGGTATCCCTGGAAAATTAAAAAAAAAAAAACAAAGAATAATCCTTCATGTTTGTTTCATAGCTCTAATGTATATACTGTGTTGATCCAAAAATACCCATTCCAAGTTATTTGTATAAAAGTGACGATGGACCTTTGATAACCCTGAGGCATCTATCAGAAATGGATGCAAAACCTCTCTGGAAAACATTCCCTCAAAATGACAAAAAGCTTCTCAGGGACAAAGACCAGTGAAGACAAACACCTCACCCCAGATGGTTTTATGTGCCCCACAAAAAAATTCTTCTTCATTAGCAAGAGGAGAATTCAACCCCATTGTCAGATTCATTACTGAGAACTTCTGATAATAAAATTACTACACATGGACAATAAAATAAATTTGTTTCAAACTATTTAAGACATATAGGATGTAATAAAAACATTAATAAAAATCAAAGTACTATAAAAAACAGATTCAGAAAACAACTAAATAGAACTTTCAGGAATGAAAAACATAGTTACTAAGATTAAATATATAATAGAAGGATAAATAGTAATTTGGATTTCTTTAAGAAAATTTAGTAAACTAGAATTTAGATGAGAAAACTTCAGGAATTTAATAAATTTTAAAATGGAAAGTTTAAAATAAAAGTTAAAGAGGCAAGTCTGACATATTTAATTGCCATTCCAAAAGGACAGAAAAGAAAGAAAAAGGGGATAATATTAAAGAGATAATGGCTGAAAATTCTTCAGACTGATGAAATATAGGAATACAGAGATTCAAGAAATACAATGATTCTTGGATCAGATAACTATAATAAAACCCACAATTAGATACATTGTGCTGAAATAGCTGATCATCTATAATAAATAAAATATATTAAAATAAGCTAGAGAAAACTGATTATAGCATGCAAAGGCATAGGGTTTAGAAGAGTTGCAAAAGAAATATTTCTCTGATATATTCTAATATAACGATGATTTAATATATCTCTGCATTATACACAGAAACAAAGATGACAGAAAGTTATAAAACCCTCTTTGAGGACAAAAAAAACACCATTGACTATCATAAGGTGCTAATCAAATAACAGGAAAGTAATCGTATGTGTTGATGAAAGCTACTCAGGCTCTGGGAGGAGCAGATTGCAAGTAAGGGACAGGATGTTTCTCTGAAATTGTTACTAAGCAAGCAGGCATAATTACAGGCCACACACACTCGTGAAAATACAGGTTTAGGAAGGCTGTGGTCATTTTTCTAGGGATCAGCATAATTATGCTCAGGTTCTTCCGCCCACCTTCCATACATTTTTGTATCTAATTGTGGATTTGATTATATTCATTGTAGGTAACAGTAAAGCAGTTTAAGAACCATACTTCAAAAATCACATAACACAAAAGACTAGGAAACACAGTACTAAGGTTTCCCAAATATTCCATCAAAAGACAACAAAATATGCCATAGTCTTTTTGTAGAAAGAATGGCTCTTATGCAATATGAAGACTGTTGTAGTCTCATTCTTTAAGAAAAAGTCCAAACAAAAAGTTCCTCTCCCCAAAAACAAACAAAATAACAAACTGAAACTATGGTTAATATATTTGTGATGGAGACCACAAGTGCTACAGTTACCATACCCTCTAAAGAAGGTCTTATGCATGTGTCTACATTGAAATATCCACTTAATTCAGTTTTACTGAGATGCTCTGGTTATTATAGTTTCTAGTTGTTTATATCTATATTCTGGAACTCCTGCACCTAATTCTACTTGATAGTTCTTTTTCTCCAAGGAAAAACTTCAAAACAAACACGAAACCAAGGGACTGCTGAAAGTTTCTCAGGGAAAAGGACATTAGAAATCATGCCTTGAGAGTATACGAGGTCTGTCTTGAAAAAAATCCAGTAATTTTTTAATATAATGGGAACAGTTTGCATGACATCTATGTAACTTGGCAGCCAGGCAGCCAAGGAGAGTGGACTGGAATGTGCATGCGTGAACAATGACAACTTCACTGTACTGGTCAGTGGGGATGGTAGGGGCTGTTAAGTGAGTATGTGTACTGTGTGGCCATCACATTCAAAATGACTGAGTGAGTAGAGCAATGAATCTGCATCAAATTTTGTGTTAAGCTTGACCATTCCTCCACTAAAACTATCCAGATGATTCAGAAGGCCACAGCTATGAGCAACTGGTGATTGGCAGCTTCATCACAACAACATGCCCACTCACGCATCACATCTCATGCAGAGGTTTTTGGTGAAACATCAAATCACCCAAGTGACTCAGCCCCCCTACAGCCCAGATTTGGTGCCCTGCGACTTCCGGCTTTTCCCAAAACTAAAATCACCTCTGAAAGGAAAGAGATTTCAAACCATTGATGAGATTCGGGAAAATACAATGGGGCAGTTGATGGTGATTGGGAGACCTGTGTGAGGTCCCAAGGTGCCTACTTTGAAGGGGACTGAGGCATCATTGTCCTGTGTACAGTGTTTCTTGTATCTTGCATCTTGCTCAATAAATGTCTGTTTTTCATAGTACATGGGTGGATACCTTCTGGACAGACCCCATCACAAACAGGAATTTGCCAAGGGGCACATGGTCACAAGACTTACTTCATTTTTAAAGCTTTGCACCATGCATGGCTGCACTATGCAGAGTGCTCACAAAATTATACAGAATAATGTGTAAAAGTTATGTGCTGTACATATACTTTTAAGTGAATTTTGGTGTCATCTTGTTTGGCTCCTTCTCTAAAAGATAACATGTTGAAGAAGGGAAACCTGGCTACTTAGGGCTGTGGTCAGTTGGGTTTAAGTCAATCACGGCATAAACATGTGTGCATTTACACACTTACACATACAATTATCATGTTAGAAGCTGTATGAAAGTGACAATAAGTGAAGATATAGGCAGCTTTAGGATATACTATTATGATTATATTTAAATACGTTCTGAGTTTTTCGAGTACTTACTCTCTGTCAGTAACTATGCTATGGTAAAAAGAAGAAGGGGCAAGACAGATCCCAGTCTTCTTATCTCTGTACCTCCTTTTCAGGCCGCTAAGGATGCCCTCCTTAAGGACAGTAACATAAGGACATGTGCTTGCTGCTAAGGAGGGAAAACTGACTGTTTCTTCCTGCTGCCAAGGTCCTTTTTCCTTCCACATCCGGTTCCCAGGTACTTTAAGCAGGAGAGAAATATTCTCTCATGTAAAGCTGTGATTGTTTAAGGGCTTTATTATAAAATTATACAATTCAAGAAACCGTCTGTCACTGTGCAAAGTTATCACACTATTATAGACCTAGTGAGGTGACTGCATCATAGAAAATAATACATAGAAATGTAGTCATACGTTGTATACTTCTGGTCATATGCCAAATATACTTTAATAAAAATAAATTAAAATAGCACCTTGGAAACCAAAAATAAATAAAATTTTAAAATTATCTCTTTAAAAATATCATACAATTCAGGTAGGTGTAGGTCACTTTGGGCATTAATCAATGAGGTATGGGAATTAGACCAACTTGTATAATTCTGCTTAGGCATTAGTTTGACATCCTCGCAAATTAAAAAGACAAAAGTGATGATTTTCAGGTTGAAGAGTAAGAACAAAGAAGATGCTTCTATTCCATATTCCTCTTAACATTTTTAGGTACAATTCTGGAAAGAGCTAACATTTTGTAAATCACAAACCACAATATGTAAGGGCTCCTGTGAACATGTGGGTAGTAACCTTACTTCAAAAGTAAAAATAAGAGATCAAAAGACAGATGGAACAGTCGCAATCTCTCAGAATTAAGGCCAATAATATATGCTTCAGGGACTTCAGTATCAACACAAAATCACTGTTACTAATCCTGTGAGAAACACAGGGCTGATTGATTTTAGGAATATGTCAGATTCAAATTAAGCTTTCTATGCAAATATAGTAACAATGATCTAAAAATATCCTATGTTGGGTGGGGGGAGGCCTACAGAGTAGTATATATAATTTGATACATGTGTATCAAAATATTTAAACAAATGAATATGCTGCAACTATTTCTCTGACAATGAAGTCTGAAGGATAAATTACCCAAGGAAATCAAACATAGGTAGTGCTAGGGACAAATAAAATTATTATGATAAAAACTAAATGATTTATTTTTCAAGTAGAGTTTTAAGTTTATTCAAATTGTCTTTAAATATTATAAACAAGAAAATTATATTAACTTGGAGAAGTAAGGCTTACTGGCATATAATTACAAAATAAACTTTCCACCCCCCACGCCATATACCCAAAGCACTAATGAAAGAGCAACAGTAATTTGAATGTGTAACATGCATATGGCAGACATCAGTATCGGTTGCTTTAGCGCTCAGCACTTCATTTCCACAGATTACAAAATAAGCCCAGATGTAGTAAAAATGGTTGCTAAGAGAAAAAGAAAAAAGTGATTAACAATGAACTTCAGCATAAGTGTAAGGGGTCAGGGCACTGAGTAGAAGTAAAGTAAGTGGATGCAAACCAAGGTTCTACACTGAGCTCTATTTTAAGTACCATTGTACAAGCCAAGAAATTCCCTCACTTAGCTTCTTGTAGTGGTTTTATTCTGTAATAACTTGCTAATAAGACTGGTTCAGAGCTGAGAGAGAAATTTGTATGAGATTTGGAAGGTGTAAAGGAAACAGGAGCCAATATACTCTTAAAGTCATGCTGTTTTAAATGTACTGAAATTCCAGCACAGAGGTGCCAACAGATTCCAGCTTGTCCTCACTCTTCCCCACTCTGTGACCAGCCCTTCTTCCTGACCACTGGCCCTGCTGCCCAACAGCATCTGCAGGCTCTCCCCCAGACACAGAAGCAACAGCCTCCTACGGACTTCTACTCTACTGGCCTCCTGAGGTCCCTCCCGCCGCTGGTCATGCCAGGCTCCCAGATTGCCCCAGGAGCTACACACTTTTACCCAGGGCACAGGATCAAGAGGGTTGGGTAGTGACCTTTCTCTGATCTGTCATCCCCCTCTTTTAGACCCTTCCTTCCCAGCTTCTTAGAATTGGATAAGGTCTTGTTTCTAAAACAAATTTTTACGCTAAAATACAGTGGTTTTGCTGACCTGACTGAACCCTAATGTATTCCCTCAGCTGAAAAATTAAGATTTTGGAAGCAGAAGACTTATCCATTTTAGAATCTGATGATTCTTCATGCTTAACTTCCCTGCTCCCCGCTCCCCAGCATACATGTACAAATACATTAAGATTAAAGATGAAATTGGAGTAATATACTCAGGAGGAATGAATGAAAACTGGGATACTTGTCTGGGGTGGAAACAAATTATTCTTCACTGGGTAACTATTTTACCTTTTGAATTTTACCTCTAACACTACTGAACAACAAAAATAATTGTATTAAGGTTCTGTTTATATTTCTGTCAAGACTAATCAGCAGAACTAAGCTATACCAGATCTAAAACTTTTTGTGTCATTTGAAGACACATTCATCAGAATTACTTCATCAAAACACTCATTCAGTCATGTGATTTGTCAGTTCTACTTAATCATCTAATCATTCAATGTTTGATTTACTCACTCAAATCCTTAGTGAGCATCTATCATATGCCAAGCACGATATTATGTCTGAGTATTCAGAAATAAAGAAAGCATGTCCCATTTTCATACACCCCGCTTTTTGATCTACCACTTTCTTAGTTCAAATAGGAGTGGAGCTCCCCACTCCGGCTACTGATACTCTGTGGAAGCAAATTCAGAAGATGTGTACTCTGTGAAAACTTCCTGACAAAGCACTTGTAGAGTTAATTATTCATTTCTTTCTTTCAATTCTCTATTTTGCACCTAAGTAGATTTTAATTTGTTTTGTTTATGTGTTTGTTACATTTATTAGCCTGAGATGTCCTATGTGCGTAGAATGTGTCTATCCTGATTTTGATGCGGCTCTTCTGTAACCTTAAGTATCCTACAATGAAGTCTTTCATAGCACTTGCTGCACTGCCCTCTAAGAGTTAACTAACTAGTCCGTCTTTTTGATTGGATGCTGAGCTCTGTAAGAGAAAGGCACATATTAGAAATTACTTTATCTTGTTCCTCTAGTATAAAAGACATTCCATTGTACACGTTGAACATTCAAATATCTGCTAATTTTTGATAATGATGCCAAGAACATTCAATGGGGAAAGAACAGTTTGTAAAAAAAAAAAAAGTCCTGGGACAATTGGATATCCACATACAAAAGAGTGAAGCTGGACTTTCACCTCATACTATAGATACACACAAACAAACAAACTCCAAAACCAACCTGAAAATAGATCAACAACCTAACTACAAGACCTAAACCAATAAAACCCTTAGAATAAAAACACAGGTATAAAGGGGAAGGGATTTCAGGAACATGTATAAAGGACACATGGACAAAACCAAAGGGGGGGGGGTAAGATCAAGGGTGGGATGTGGGGATGGCTAGGGTGGAGGGGAAATGGAGAAAACTGTACTTGAACAACAATAAAAAATGTGAAAAAAAACCATAGGCATAAATCTTCATGATTTTGAAATTGGAATGGATTTTCAGATATAGCACCAAAAGCACGGGCAATGATAGAAAAAGACAGATGAATTAATCATCAAAGTAAAAAATGGGCAAAAGACTTAAAAAAAAAATTTTTCCAAAGAAGATACACAAATGGCCAACAAGCATGTGAAGAGTTGCTCAATAGTATTCATCGTTATGGAAATGCAAATCAAAACCATACCCAGGGTGATGGCTATAGACCAAAAAAAGAAAAGTAAGTGTTGGTGAGAATGTGGAGAAACTGGAACCCTTGAACATTACTGGTGGGAATGCAAAATGATTCAGTCACTTTCTGGAAAACAGTTTGGTAGTTCTTCAAAAAGTTAAACACGAAATTACCATGACTAATTCTAGTCTTAGGTATACCCCGAATCCCTGAAAATGGGTACTCAAACAGCTACTTGTACACAACTGTCCACAGAAACATTACTCACAGGAATCAAAAGGTGAAAACAGCCCAAATGTCTAACAGATGAATGGATAAACAAACTATGGCATTTATATCCACCAATAAAAAACAATGAAGTATTAATACATGCTACAATGTGGATAAACCTCCAAAACGTTATGTTAAGTGAATGAGCCAGACATGAAAGGTCATATATTTTGAGTCCCTTTATAGGAAATATCCAGAATAGATAAATCCATGGAGATAGAAAGCAGATTGGTGGCTGCCAGGGGCCATGAGGAGGGAAAGAGATGCAGAGAAACTACATAGTTGATGGGTAAAAGGTTTTAGTTCGGGGTGAAGAAAATAATTGCAACTGTAAAGAGTTGGTTGGTGGTTTATAGGTAGAGGTGGTGGTTACACAACATTGTGAATGTGTACAATGCCACTGAATTGCTCACTTCAAATGGCTAATTTTATGCATGTGAATTTCAACTCAATCAATTATTAAAACATACATACACATGCACATGCAAACTCTTTATCAAATAAATTGAGGAGTGACTGAGATAACGACCGTGTTAAGGCTAGATGGTCATAAAATTTCCAGGGAAAATCAGGCCTGTCTTTGATGATGACAGAATTCGTGGTTTTTAAGAAACGATGACACGTAAGTTTTTTCAGCTGGTGCTATCTACACCTGGAACCTGAGTGAAGTGGAGGAATGAGGGAACTTGATCCTGGCTGAGATCGCGTGATGTTTAGAGATCAGGATTGGTGCACTGATGTGTGGTACACACCAAGACCCTCCCTTCAGGACCAAAACACTTATCACCCACAGCTTCTGGGACTGTCGCCTGCTGATGGCTCCGTAACTGCATCCCTCTCCTGCAGTGAACCTTGCTCATTTGTGGGAGATTTTTCACACAAATTTATACCCCTACTTAGGGACACATTCAGTCACTTGTCTATGAAGGGCTATAATTATTCATTTTATATCATGAAAGCACTTAGTGTTAGGATGGTGATGAACTCTGTCCTTAGGAACTAGACAAAGTATGTAGATAATTAGAATTAAATACGCTGAATGATCTAAGAGCACACATAAGGGCAACCTAACCTCCTTTTGTGGGGGCTCAGGGAAGACTTCCTGGAAAACAGAATGTCTGCTCTGAGACTTGAGGAGGCAAATGAAAAGGGTTGGTTAAGCGAGTTCCAGGCACAGAAGATCAAACACAGAAGCCTAGGAGCAAGTGGCAATCACATTTTCAGGAAGCTAAAAGAAGCTCATTATGAATAGAGTATACTGATGTTAGAAAAGAATGTGGGCACCTGAAAAAGAAGAACTTCATAAAAAGCAGCACAGACTACCACATAGTATTTGATTTCAGGCAAGTTATTTATCATGTCTAGGGCTTAGTTAGTTCACGTATAATTAAGGAAAAGAGTCCCTACCTCCGTCATTGTTGTGAAACTAGATAAAGTGATAAACATTATATAGTCTATTATTAATGTTACCACTATTATTAATGCCAAGACATGGATATAGTTTTGGTGTTAAAGGGGCAAAAACCCAATGAAATCAGCATCGCAAAAGGCATACAACAAAGTCTGCACACAACGTTTTAAACAAACCACCCAATCAACAAACCACCATGGTGTGCTATCTGTAACAGATGTTGAATCTTATAAATTTTAAAAAATGGTGAAAAATAACTTTCTTAAATCATAAAAATTATTTACAACATACCATGTATATTTTTTGCAATATAAGTGTGTTTAACGACCAGTCCCTTCCTTCCAGCAAACAATCCTGTCCTTCTGATGAGAACCAGGAATAGCCCAGGTAAGACAGCCTGGCTCTCTGCAAATCTTACAGCTCACATTCAGGAGTAATTCCTTTCTAAAATATTTCTGTGAACATAGCTGCTTTTAGTTAAGGTGGACTTAAAACAACCAACCAGAGCCTTGGTTGTTTTCTCCTCTTATTATTATAAGCTGAAAGGAGAGACTGAAAAAAAATCTGACCTTGAATAAAATGGATTTCAAGGGAAAATGTGAATGTATCTTTAGCCTAAGGTAGAACTTTTCATCAAGTAGCAAACTTAAAAAAAAGGCTGACACAATCTTATATTTGTAATAATTATGGTGTAACAGCAGGGTTAATAGGTTTCCCAGTAAAATCATGAAATCCAATTAAAAATATATTTTCTGTTTGTCATGAAATGCAGAAGTAATACCAAAACATTTAGTTTGGGCATGCTAACAATTTGATTGGCAACAGCTCTCCTGGCAATGAAATACTGGAAAGTATAGAAGGTTTCTCAGCCATTCCCTACCTGCTGGCCATGTTCCACTCCAGGGCTGGGTTCTGAGAATTCCTCTCACTCTCTGGGAGGGCCCCTCCCGTGCCACTTTCCTTGTCTGGTTTGAGTTGATCCCACTGTGCAGTACCAATATTGATAGACTGTAGGTCTATTTGGTATTGTCTGTCTTCGATTTCTGATCCAGGGTCTCGAAGGATTCCTAAGTTCAAGGCTCTCCTGGAAAGGCAGTGAAAAAAGGAAAACAGATAATATCAATCTTCTATGTTCATTCTGCTCACTAACATATTATCACTGTTTTTCAGCTTTGGATTGCTGACAAATACACTGGGTTAATCAAACCTATGAGGCAGGTATTACAAAGTTACCACATAATATGACTTAAAAATGTATCCCTAACTTACCACTTAGAATAACCTTATAATGAGTTATGTGATTCCCAGCTCTGACTTCACTTTCTACAAAAGCTTTCCTGATCGCCCTTTCCCCAACTCCCTCCCTCCCTCCCACATCTGTGCTCCTAAGGTCTCTCCATGCATCAGCACAACAGCGTCACAATGATTTGTCAGTCTTTCCTGATGTATCATTATCAGTGAGTGCTGTTCCAATTCACTGATGTGAACGGACACAAATCCTCAAAACCAGACGAAGAATCTAACCAGTCCCCGGCAGGAAGAACACACAGGAGCCTTTAAAGTCAGGCCCTCATAAACTCAGACGTACAGCCCGTATCTCGGGCATTGGGTGGCCTCGCCTCCTTCCCTACATTATTTTTCCCCTGTACAAAAGTTGCATTTACTTATTTTGATCTAGCCAGTGCTTTCTGCATTTTAAATAAATTCCTTAAACATATTTTAAGGTGAACTAAAATACTTTAAGAATCCTTGAAAAAAGGAAAAGTATTTTTGGAAATACAATTAGTGCTATATTAGTAGATAAACAGAGCAACCTAGCCCAGCATGAACATCAGGCTTTCTGTTGCCCTTGGCACATGGAGAAGCTACATAATCATAAGATTATAACCACAGAAACATTGAGTTTCACCAGCATTTTTCATTTAGGCTTGAAATTCCCCCTATTTTGTCTTGGCTATATTCCTCCCATCATCCATCTGCGGAAAACATGACTTTCTACAAGTTCCTCTTCCCAATAACAAAAGGGTGTGTATATTGAGCAATAGTAGCCAGTCATTTCTGACCATGCTAACTGAAAATTTTCAAACTGAGTAATAATCAAGATTGGAGAGTTTATCTCTGCTTTTGAAATTAAATTATTTATTGGTCCTTTTAAGCTGATTGAAAGTTTAGAGAAATTTATAGTATTTGGGCATATAAATCCAACTTAAAAGTTAATTGCAAAAAATTTAAATCTGAATTCTAGAAAATGGGGAAGCAAAAGATTCAGGAGAACTTTGCTCTCAGTCTTCCTGATGACCATAAGCTCAGAGAAACTAATTTCCCTGTGCTTTAGTTATTTCGATACTGAGACTAATAGAAATAAATAAAATATGACTGAAAATTAAACTATTCATAAAAAGATCCATTATGAATTTTATGACCATTCCTGAAGTACATGATCTTATATACCTAATTTTTAATGAATACTATATCTAAACATCAACTAATCATACATATAAAGTCACCAGGGTAAAACGTCTACTTTTCTAATTATGTAAAAAAAAACTATAATGAAACCTATAAAAATAAATGTACTTTAATATTTCTAGGGTCAACTGTTTCCAAAGTATGGAATTAGAAACCTTGAATGAAACTCCTATCTGAAACAACGAAAATGCTTGAAAATGATTTAAAGTATCTTTTTTACACCCATCTCAGAGCTGGTAACAAGAAGCTGGAAAATCCCTCTAAAAAAAGTGAAACCAGGAACACTAATAAATAAGCACCCAAAGCCAGATTTTGGCTGATAACTGTACAGGCCCACCCAAAGCGATAAATCTATTTAATAGGAGACCTTGCATACAGAGTTGGGGTCGCAAAGGACTCTATCAGCAGTGAAAAAATAAATTAAAAGTAGACCTCCTAAGAAACATTTTGTTGATAGAACAGTTCTGTACCTTAATTGTGATGATGCTTTCATGAATACATATGTGATAAAATGCACAGAACTATGCACACATATATACTCACAAATGCAAAGAGTGCATGTAAAACTGGTGAAATGTGAGTATGGCTGTGGATCATAACGATGACAATTTTCCAGTTTTGATATTGCACTACAGTTACGCAAGAAGTTATGCAAGACCTGAAACAATAAAATTTCTAGAAAAAAAACATAAGGGTATGATCTTTGACATCATTTTGGTAATGATTTTTTGTATTTGACACTAAAAGCAAAGGTGAAAAAAACCCAAAAATGAACAAATGGAACTATAGCAAACTAAAAAGCTTCTACAAAGCAAAGGAAACCAGCAAGAAAATGAAAAGGCAACCTCTGGAATGGGAGTAAATATTTGCAAACCATATATCCAAAATATATAAGAAACTCATACAATTAAATATAAAAAAGCAAATAACCCAATTAAAAATGGGCAAAGGATTTGAACACACATTTTTATAAAGATATACAAATGTTCAATAGGTACATGAAAAGGTGCTCAATATCTCCAATCATCAGGAAAATGAAAATCAAAACCACAATGAGACATCACCTTATATCCCTTAGTAAGTCTATGAGCAAAAAGATGAGATAACAAATTCGGGTGGGATGTGGAAAAAAGAAAACCCTTGAGCACTGCTGGCAGGAATGTCAACTGGTACAGCCACTGTAGAAAATAGTACCGCGGGCTCTCAAGAAATTAAAAAACAGAACTACCATCGGAAGCACTGGTCCCACTTCTGGTACAGATCCTAAGGAAATGAAATCATGACCTCGAAGAGACGCCCACACCCCCGTGTTCACGGCAGCAGTACTCACAACAGCCAAGGCATGGGCACAGCGTGAGTGTTCATAAGTAGGTGAATGGATCAAGAAATGTGACACATTCTGTATGTTACATAAAACACAGATGAAATATTATTCAGCCTTAAAAAATAAGGAAATGTTTGTATTTGCAATAACATGGATGAACGTGAGGGCACTGCACTAAGTGATATAAGCCAAAGAAAGACAAATATGGCAATGGTATCACTTATGTGTAGATTTTTTTTTTTAAGCCAACCCACAGAAACAAAGAATAAAAACAAAAATGGTTGTCAGAGGCTAAGGCGGGGGAGTAGAAAAAGATTCGGAAAGAGCATAAACTTTCAGTCACAAGATAAATAAGGTCTGAGGACATAATGTATAGCACGGTGAGTACAGCTGACAGCACTGTATTATATGATTAAAATTTGCTAAAGAGTAGAACTTATATGTTCCCACTGGGAAAAAAAAAAGCACACCAAAAACCAAGTTAAGATGTGAGGTGCAAGATGTGTTCATTAACTCAATGGTAGTCATTCCTTTAACAATGTATATGCATATAAAGTCAACATGTTGTATACTTTAAATATCTTACAATTTTGTCAATTATACCTCAATAAAGTTGGTAAAAGTTACATGGAGGAAAACTGGAAGGGCACATAGGACTTCATCCATATATTTATATATTTGCAACTTCCTAGGAATCTATTAAGTATTTCAAATTAATTTTTAAGAAACCCTCCAAATGCCCATGTAGAAAGGGCCAACATAACTTACCAACCTACCTTGACTTTACCCTTAGCAATAAGTAGAGAGGCAAAAAAAAGTCCCTGTAAGATTCTGCAATCACAAGGCAGCACTTGGAGGTTTCAGCTTTAAAATTGGGATGAAACCAAACTTAGTATAAACCTGGAGAGGCTTGCTCCAGGTAGACAGTGCCACCAGCTGACAGGCAAAAGCAAAGGTAAAAGTAAATTTTCCTGAGATGAACCCAATTTCCGCTCTAAGAATATCCACAGGTTACGTTGCAAGTGAAAATGAAAGGCTAATAGACAAAATTCACAACTCGCACAAGATAATAAGGCACCCGAGTGAAACACAGCAGAAACAAAATGGGCAGAAGAAACAGCCCCTCAAAGATTTCACAAACTGGAATAGCACACATGAAATATAAATTAGTTGTTAAAAAAGTTATTTTTTAAAAAAATGCATCTCTAAAATATGAGCGGGACCAAAACAGATAAACAGATGGCAAATAAATACATGAAAAGGTGCTCCACAACCTGTGTCCCCAGGAAATGCAAATTAGAAACAAAGATATACCACTACACACCTATTAAAATGACCAAAGTCCAGAAAACCAAGAACACCAAGTGCTGGCAGGGTGGGGAACAACAGCTATTCTCACTTATTTCTGATGGAAATGCAAAATGGCGGTCACTTTAGAAGGCAGTTCAGTGGTTTCTTACAAAAATGAACATATGGTCCAGCAATCACCCAGAGAAGTTGAAAACTCGTGTCCACACAAAAACCTGCACATGGATGTTTACAGCAGCTTTATTCATAATTGCCAAAACTTGGAAGTAACTGACATGTCCTTCATAAACTGTGGTACATCCAAACAATGAACTATTATCAGCACAAAAAAGAAATGAGCTCTCAAGCCAAGAAAAAAATGTTGAGGAACTAAAGACATCTTATTAAGTAAAAGAAGCCAATGTGAAGAGGCTCCATAATGTATAATATCAACTAGATATTACTTTTGAAAAGAAAACTATGGAAACAGTAAAAAGAACAGTGGTGACCAGAGTTTGGTTGGGAGAGGATGGACAGGCTAAGCTCAGAGAATTTTCAGGGCACTGAAAATATTATTTGTACGATACTATACTGATGGATACATGACATGTCATTACTTTTCCAAATCCACAAACTGCACAAAACCAAGAGTGAATCTATGGTAAAATCTACAGTAACCTGTGGTTTGGGTGGTTATATGCTGATGTAGGTTCATCGGTTTAAACAACTGCAGCACTCCAGTTGGCGAGGGGGGGGTGTTGGTCATGGGGGAGGCTGTGTACCATGGAGTGCAGGGTGTAAGGGAAGTCTCTGTACTTTCCCCTAGCTTTTGTTAAACCAAGCCAATTACACCTATAATTGGTCTAAAACATAAAGTCTTTCAAAAAAGTATGAGCAGGGAAGAAAATTTTAATAATAAAAACTATGGAGAAGTACAAATAAAAATAGAATTACTTAAACTAAAGCAGACTAAACCCAACGGAAGAGATAATTAGTGGACTGAAAGAAAGATCCAAAGAAATTCAGAATGTAATCCAAAGTACCAGAGAAATACTGTATAGGAGAGAGAGTTAAGATAAATGGAGAACAGAGGGAGAAAGTCTAAAATATACCTAATTGGAATTTCAGGGAGATAATACAGTGAATGGGGAGGAGATACCAGTTTAAGAGGTGACGTTTTTCTACAAATGTTGAAAATGCCAAGCCTTAGATCCAAGTAGCCAAAGAATCTGAAGAAGTAATAATAAGGAAGGAATTGGTAAATTATGGGTAAACTATAAACAAATATTATCTTTAAAATATTAAATGATGCCAAAATTGTGAGGAGAATACAGTCTAAAAATAAGACTGGACAATCATAGTATATAAACTAAGGGATCAGGTAATTTGAGGTAAAGTGTTCTAAAGTGATTGTACAGTGGAACCTCAGATCTCCAACTTAATTTGTTCCAAAAAACTGCTTGAGAAGCCATTTGTTCGAAAACCGAATCTCCTTTGTTGCCTGAGAGATGTGTGACTGATCATACAGGCATCAGCGCGAAAGGTTCGTTGGGTAGAAGAGTAGAGACCGGCCGTTTCGCTAGACAACAGAGCCAAGATGTTCGAGAACCCAGGTTTCACTGTATTTTGGAGGAGGAAGACAAAGGCATTAACTTCAGATTTTGTTAAGTACGCATGCTAAAATAGCTACAGTAACCACTAAAATAACAGACATGGAACATGTAACTTTCAAATAAATGGAGCAAAAGTTATAATGTAAAGTAAGAAAAAATCAAAAATTTGGACAAATAGCTCATAAAAATCAATTCATATGTAACTATAATCACAGTAAACACAAGTGATTTAAAGTGTCCAGTTAAAAAATAAAACTATCAGATTGGATTTAACAAATCACAGTTTTATTTTATTTTTCCATGAAATATACCTAAAACTTAAGTGCACAAGGAGACTAAGAATCGTAATGAAAACAATATATACTAAGGAAAAAGAAGCCAAAAGAAAGCTGGAGTAGTTACATTGACATTTGACAAAACAGACTTTAAGGAAAAAAAATTAACTAAACTACAGTTACTAATCGAATATAAAAGATCTAATGTACCTGAAAGTTGAGACAATTGTAAATTTATTGGCAATAACATAAAATCTAACATAAAAGAGGCCACTTTACTGTATGTGAAACTGGTGCAGAAGGGTACTGAATGTAAACTGTGGTTGAAAATTTTTAAAAAATCATATAAAAGAAAAAATTGACATAACAACCGGGGTGGAAAATTTCAGAAATGTTAACTAAGTATATTAAAAACAACCTAAGAATAAATAAAATTTTAAAAAGTAATTTTGATGAAATGTACATAGTATTCAACGACTTGTGGGTATACATTTTTCTCAAGCACACAGATAAACCAATAAATCACCCGATGGGCAATAAAGTTAGTTAGCCTCAACACATTTCAGTGAATTAACATCATATGGACTATGTCCTCTGATCGTAATACTATTAGATAGATATTTTATTTAAAGCAGAACCTACAAAACTGCCCATGTTTGGAAATTTAAAAACACATTATTTTAGTCACTCACTGGTCAAAAAATCATATAAGAACTAAGAAACACTTCAAAACAAAAACTATGTATCAAAGGTGGTAGGATGTAAAGTGGCACCTGGAACTTGTCTAAAATGTTTGTTTTAGCAAAAAAAAATAAAGGTTCAAAATTAACAAGGTAAACATAAAAAAGCAAAATAAACTACAAATTACAAGAAAAAAAGAAGACAAAATATTAATAAAATTTTTTAAAAGGCAGAGCTCAACAAAGCCAAAAATAGACAAACCTCCAGCATTCAAGGAAAATAAAGAGATAAAGATAGAAGGCCAAATAAACTGTATTTGCAATAAAAAAAGAAACATTACTATGATGTGGTGATCAAACAGATAGTCAGAAGATATTAGAAAGATTTATAGTAAGAAAGATTTTACAATATTGTGGGAGGAAAAAATCCCTTCTCCTTATCACTGTCCTAGAAGACAATGAAACTGCTGGTAATGTAGTAACTGGTGAAAAGCAACCAAATTCTTCCTTATTCCCCACATTAGTCAAGAAGGTCAAAAATATATACTCCCTATATCTCCTCGAACAAGGGAAACAAAAAAAGGTATTCAAATAAATGGAATTACATTAAACTAAAAGGTTTTTTCACAGCAAACGAAAGCATCAGTAAAATGAAAGGGCAACCTACTAAGCAGGAGATGATGTTCCCCAATGATACATCCAATAAGGGGTTAATATCCAAAATTTATAAAGAGCTCATCCAACTCAACACCAAAATGAACACAAACAAACCAATTAAACAATGGGCAGAAAATCTGAATAGATATTTCTCCAAAGAGGACATACAGATGGCTAGTAGACATATGAAAAGATGCTCAGCATCACTAATCAGACAAACACATTAGAACCACAGTGAGATATCACCTCACGCCTGTCAGAAAGACTATCAATAAATCAACAAACAAGGGCTGGCAAGGTTTGTACAGTGTTGATGGGACTGCAGATTGGTGCAGCCACTGTGAAAAGCAGTATGGAATTTCCTCACAAAATTAAAAATGGAACTGCCTATCACCCAGCAATTCTGCTTCTGGGTATATAGCCAAAGAAACCCAAAACACTTACTTAAAAGTGACACTGAGCATCTTTTCATATGTCTATTGGCCATTTGTAGATCCTATTTGGAGAAGTGTCTATTCAGGTCCTTTACTCATTTTTTAATTGTATTGTTTATTTATTTATTTTTTTGGTGTTCAGTTTTATAAGTTCTTTATAAATTTTGGATATTAACTCCTTATCAGATGTATCAGCGAAAACATTCTATTCAGTTGGTTGTCTTTTTTATTTTGTTGATGGTTTCCTTTGCTGTGCAAAAACTTTTTAGTTTGGTGGAATATATGCATCCCTAGGTTCATTGCATTGTTATTTACACTACCTAAAATACAAAAGCTATACCAATGTCCATCAATAAACAAGTGGATAAAAAGGCAGTGGTACATATATGCAATGGAATATTACATGGCCATAAAAAACAAGTATTACCTGGCCAAAAAATAATTTATAACAAAGTAGATGAACCTAGAGTATTATTATGCTAAATGAAACAGTCAGACGAGGGTCATATGATTTCACTTATATATGTAATCTAAAGAACAAAACAAACAAACAAAAACAGACTCATAGATACAGAGAACAAACTGATGGTTGCCAGAGGGGAGGGGATTTGGGAGCTGGGTGAAGAGGGTGAAGGGATTAAGAAAGTACAAATTAGTGGTTACAAAATACTCATGCAGATATAAAGGACAGCACAGGGAACATAGCCAGCAATATACAATGTAATGACTATGTATAGTGCCCAGTGGGTGCTTGAAATATTGGGGGTTCACTTCATAAGTTATGTGACTGCCTAACCACTATGCTGTACATATGACACTTATACTAAATAATATTGAATGTCAACTGTAACTGAAAAAAAAAAGCTATATTCTATCTAAATAGCCCTCCCTCCAATGAGCTAACTGCATTCATTCATTCAAAGATATTTAGTGGGCACTGCATGCTGGGCAGTGTGGCAGGCCCTGGGGATACTGGGTCAATTACAGCTTAGAGAACATTACAAAACAGTTTATAGCCAATTACAAAACAGCTAATGTATAAAATGTGTTAGGTATAGAATGCAAATAAAAGCATATTAGAGACACATCCAACCCAGATCTGGGGAGCCCAGGAAAGAGGAAGCAATAGTTAAAGGAGTTCAATCTCATTTCATACAATGAAGAAAGTATTCAGGCTGAGGAAACAACTGGTTCAAAGGCCAAAGGCATGAAAAAGCAGCACATCCAAAAACCTGCATGGGATTCTGAACGGTTGGCCTGGAGACAGGCGTGGAAGGAAGTCAAGTCATCAGGCTAGTGAGGCTTCAAGCCAGACTGGTCTCCTTCACAGTGTCAGAGGTCTGTCTACACCAGGCCCAGCCTTTGTGGGTGAAAGAAAGGGTTTGGCCCTCACTTGCCTAGCGAATTAGCATTTTCTCCTCTGCCAAAAAGGGGACAGAAATTAGGTAGTAGCACCATGGTCAAGAGCAAAGGAAAACCTGTGTTTCCCTAACTATGAACATTAAGTTCAATAACATGTAAAGAGCCTAGGAGAGAACTTGGTACATCTTAAAAACCTCAGTAAGTGTTCAAAAAAGTCTTCCTACTTTGATTCTCTTCTCAATCTTCGTATAAAGTGAAATGACTCAAAAGTGAGAGGAAGAGAGATTCCACCTTGATAGGGCACACATTAGGATTCTGCAGCTAAATGCTCTACCCCTGAGCTAAGCCCCAAAACATTAGGATTCTGAAGAAAACAAAAGCCTGAACAAGCAGAGCACCAGTGACCTACAACTTAACTAATCAAACTCAATTAATTCTACCTACATCTTCTAATTTGATCGATTTTTATCAATCTAAAAAGGCCTTAATATCATGCTGGTTAGTACGAAATAAATATATTACTTTCTAAGAAATAGTGTATCACAGAAAACTTTGGTCAATTAAAAAATACACTTGCAACTTTAACACAACACATGTTCCTCAACAATTTTTTAGCATCCTGAGCAGGCAGTTTCCCAAGTATTAGATATACATTACTATTATAAGTAATAAAGGTAGGCCATTTGACTTATTAGTTTAGATTAACATAAAGATTAACGATAAAGAATTAGCTAATATTACAAAAATTACAAGTTTGGTTTGGTTTCTCTCTGATAAAAATACATATTTTTTTCAGATTTGAAAATAAAACCTAATTATTACTATTACACAATTCTTAGGACTTATTTTCAGTTTGTCAAAGTCAGAAAATGTACAGTGGTGCATTGATTTATTTCATTATCCAAAATGTACGTAAATTTTTCCCAACTTGAAGTATTAACTGATCTTTATTCTTTAAAGATATGTCCATTTTGTTTTACGCATACTTAAAACCAAGGCCAGTTGTTATAAGATAGAGTATTCCAAGACTTTTATTTATTTTTAATACTAAATTAAGAAAACATATTCAGAACATTTTCATTCAAATAGCATACATTAACTTTTATTAAGCACTATTAGAGCAAGATGTCTTTTGAAAAATATAGTTCACATCTCATGATACACTAGAGGTTTTTTTAAGATATAAGTACATAAATGGTTACAGACATAGATTTTAAAATAATTTATTCAAAAGATGGAAAACATTTCGCAACTTTTAAAATGCTGTTTTCTGTAAGCAAAGAACTTTATAACTTAAAAATAGCTTGTTAAAAGTAAAAAACGATCCAACTAAATGACAAAAATGAAAGTATACTTTATTTAAGAAAATTTTGATTTTGTACTATGTTTTCTAAGCCCAAGAAACAATTGCAAAATTATTAGAGCAAAGAATTCGAATAGAATGAAACTTTACCAGGGAACTAACCTTAGGAAAAGAACTGTATGATTTCAGTGAGGACCAAAATGCCTAATATTAACAAAGTCCTCCTTAAAAAACACAATGAAAATACCTTAGAAAAGTTTTATGTTGTTTCATTTCCTAATTAAATTTTTTCCTAGAAATCTTTGATATCATAAGTAGAAATCAAATTTTGTCTCAAATTCACATACTTCTAAAAGCTCCATGAACTTTGCTCTCCCTCCTTATTGCAGTCTTTAAAGCCTTTTAGCAATTCAAATCAGGAAAGGGGGTGAGTCAAGATGCCCATAACTTCCTTACCCTTAACACAAAAAGCTGCTTTATTGGCTAAAATGTAGGAGTTATAATTGTAATTGCTTTGCCCTTCCGAAACTCATCCCCCATACCATATGAATCGTTCAGCAGGTGGTGTAGGAGGATAAAATAAAGTCTGCAATAGTTGGTCAATAACATAATCATAAGGAACCAAAGAAGACTTTAAGTATATAACAGGAAACATAGCTTTAATGTTTTCCTTTTTAAATTGATTTAGTCTGGGTCAGGCCTTTCGTATGTTTACATAAGGAACAGCTCATGTTGAACCATTTACGGTGCAGTGCTGAATAGGCAGATCTCGGGAGCTCACTGTAAAGAAGTAAAATTCATTACTTACAACTCAATTGAGATCTACAAAAACGTTAAACAAGCCAGAAACTAGGAATGTAAAAAGAAGTAAAATTTGTATGTCTTGATTAAATTAAGTGTCTACACTTTTATCACCAATTGCCCCAAAGTAACAGTAACTTTGAGAATAAAATAGGGTAGGGGATATAAATGGCTGATCATCAGGTTGCGATCAAATGCTTATTTCCAGGGCCAATGACGTAGAGCAGGGGTTCGCATGTTCTGAGAGTAGAAGCCTTGTTAAAAATGTTAAGTTCCCATTTGCAGAGATTCTGATTCAAGAATATGCCATCTCCCTTCTTTGCTGTTTTTCTTTTTTTAATCTAAACTAGCATCTTTACTGATTATAAAAACCATATGTGACAGAGCATTAGTCACATCTCTTTGATTTGAACGTCTTATCTTTGCTATCTGAACTAAGGGGAGCAGGAAAAAAGGATCAATAAATCTAAGGCTATTTCATTTATAAAACAGAGAAATTAATATTTGCCTTGCCTCCTTCATCAAGTTGTTTAGAGGAAGCATCTCTTCTCGTCGAGGCCAGCATCTCTGTTAATTCTTCACCATTAAAGGCTGGTTCAATTTTGGTTTTTTCACCTCCATATACTTAGCCACAGGGCTTGGCACATGATAGGATTTTAATTCAACAAAGTTGAATACGTGACAAATATCTTTTATTCTTTTCATTTCCCTTGGGAACTTGACTCAGTCACCTTTCCCTTTTCTCTTGTGCCTCTTTATGTTTCAGGCTAAAAACAGGTTCCAGTCATCCTCCTTACAAAGAGAGAGACACCCGCTCCTTGAGACCCAGCATCCCACTCAGCTACCATTCTTTCTCTCACGGTCCCTTTTACGCAGAACCAGTTTTTCTCAGTATTTCTATTTCCTCACAATTTATTTTCTCCTTGAACCAAGAACAATCAGGTGTCATCCTTATCTTATCTGCTCTCTAAAATTTTCCTGCAAAAGAACCCCCATTAACTTTCTAATTACCAGATCCAAAGGATGGTTATCAGTCATTAATTCACCTGACATTCCTGGTTGTGCGACAATTCAGAATGGCCGTACGCACACTGGTGCAGAGCACAGACCACAGATTTAGCCTGCTGGGATGCACAAGTGTGGCCGTGCCACCTTCCACTGGGTGTTGTGGGGCAAATTAAAGATTCAGTGCTTCACTGTACTCGTTTGAAAGGCAAAGTCATTGAGTGGGGTCATATGAGTTCATGCATGTAAAGCAGTGTGGATGCAGAGTAAATAATTAGTATATGTTAGAAGCTATTATTATCACAATCGTGCTCATTCTTGACATTTTATTCTATGAGCTTGTGTGGCTCCACACTTCCTCAAACTGCCCATTAATCCCCTTTACTATATTCTTTTCTTGTTTGCCTCTCCAATATGTGTAATATCCAGGGCTCCATCTTTAGTTACTTTATGCCTTATATGCATTCGGTAGCATAACTGATTCACAAATGGCAATATATGTACTTCCCAATTATATCTCCAGTGAAGGAGATAGATTTCCTAGGATTCCCTTACATTTCCTGGCCCAGCCCATTCTACAGTATGATGAATGGCACACATCTGCAAGAGCGCTGGCTACCCTTAGGGTCCACGGTCAAGGAAAGTGCAGTATAAAAACACTGTATTAAGAGCATAATTTTAATGTTGCGATTATGTTCACATCTGGTCTATTACTTATAAGCTTTGTATCCTAGGAGAAGTCAAATAACACAATGGATATCAGTTTCCTCCATAGGGAATAATGCTCCTTAGCCATATAGGTTTTCCTTTGGAGTAAATTAGGTAACTTTAATGAGCATCCTTAGTATCTATAAATGATACCTGCTTATTGTTATTACTATAGTGGGTAAGAAAGAAGCTGATTAGCCTGCTTTCAGATCGAATCCAGTGGTTTTGCTTACTATGTACTATAAAATCCAAAAGTACATCAAGGATACAGAGACTTTAGTTTAATCAAATGGGCCCTATAATAATTTTTTGAGTTAAAGAAAATAATTTCTCGCCCTGGCGGGTGCGGCTTAATAAATTAAATGCCAGCCTGTGAACCAAAGGGTCATCAGTTCGATTCCCAGTCAGAGCAAATGCCTGGGTTGCAGGCCAGGTCCCCAGTAGGGGGCATGCAAGAGGCAACCACACATGACATTTCTCTCCCTCTCTTTCTCCCTCCCTTCCACTCTAAAAATAAATAAATGAAATCTTTTAAAAATTTTCTCATTATTTCTAGTCTAAGTAATAAATTAATAAAACACTTATCATGTATTTAAGTCTCAAAAGGGGTTTTATAAAAGGAGTGAAAAGTTATCCAATTATTAAATTACTTTCTAAAAATTTATACTTTCTAAAAACTAAAATTAATTTTAATTAATACAAACTTCATAATAAACAACCAATTTTACCTTAACAAATGATTATATGGGTGCACCTTTAAAACTAATCTTTTTTTTCTAGTTATAAAATATTATGTGATTATGTGTACAAATCTACATGATATGAGTGAAAGTAATGACATGACAGCAGTATTTACCAATTCTTTTCTTTTTATGGCTAAAGTATAGGCAATTTCATTAGAGTATAAAATATTGATATCTTTCTGCTTGAAGTTTCCCATAATATTCTTATTAGTTAAGCAAATAAGAAATTAGATTTTCACAGTCTATCTTCAGGAAACATGAGCTTTGAAATTTTTTCTTCAGCGACTAGTCACAGCTGGTAAGTCCTCATTTGCCACTAATGTTATAAATATGGTATATGTGCAAGATGATTTAAAAGATACAGGGTACACAATGTATGGTCAAGGTGAAAAGTATGTCAAACTATACCAAACAACTCTCAACTCAAGGTTCAAAAGAAATGCACTAACTCAACATACACTGCATTGAAAAATTTCTTGATGTGATCACAGAACATGTGTAATATGAGAGAAATTATTGAAAAAGAGATGTACAAGAATAAAGAGATATTAAAATGCTATTTCAATCTTGTAAAAAAAATCTTAGTTATGATGTTGATCTTCAAAAAAACAATGACTAGTTTATCAGAAATTTTTTGAGAACTTAGAATAGAAAGTGGTATATATTAGGAGTTACATAAATTAAGAATAAATTAAGCCAAACCAAAAGAATTTCCGTGTTGGGTTGCAACAAATGAGAAAAAAAGCATCAATATTATGGAACTGAACATTATAAAGATGTATAAATAACTAAGATACATTTTTAATAGAGAAATATGGGCTTGATGAAAACAAAAATGGATTTATAGCTGGTTTAAAACCAAATCCAAATAACATTATTTGGAGTCAGGTTTCTAGTAACATGTCAGAGGATTTAGCTCAATTAAATAGTTTTTATCATTAGTTTAAATAAATTCATGTAAATCAGTCTTATCAAAGTTTCAGATGACAAAGTTGGGAAGTACAGCTAACATAGTATATGAGAGAATCAGGATTCTGTAATATTCTAAAATATTGGAACAAAGACTCAACAACCAATAAGGTGAAATTTAACCAAGAGAAATGCAAAACGCCATAAGTAGGTACAAATCACTACCTCTGTGAGTACAGGATGTGAAGGAGATAAGACTGACAAAACTCCAGAAGAGAAAAGAGCAATAACAACAACAAAGAAAGCCCGGAAAAGTTAGGCTAGCATATAAGAAAGAAACGAAACATCAAAAGCATTATCAAAAGTCATTCTAGCTTTTTAGTTTTTAAATAGCATAACACACACACGGTAGATTTTCACAGGATTAGGCAATCTCTTCCTTATTATACTAGTACAATAGTGCAAATTTTAAATATTGCTCTTTCATTAATATTCAAACATTACATTTTAGAATGAGAGCATTTTATTTGCATAGCTGCAATTTAATAATATGTAATAATTCATTGACAAAATGGGATTTTTTCAGAATGTTATAATAATATATTTAGGTGTGCTTACATAAAATCGTCAAGAATTTCTAAAAGGTGCAAATACTTGGCATGAAAGTTAACTTCTTATATATATTAGAGTCGAGAAGTCAGCAGCGGGTTTACTGCAATTCCCACATAGGTGACTTTGAAAGACTAACTGTAAATTTAGTAAAACCTTGGCATTCAATTAGGTTTCTTTAGAGTTCTTTATGTCTCTGAAGACAGTAACAAAATAAATAGATGAAATTTATAATGCACCCTTATTAAGAGAAAGGTGGACCTCCTACTTGCGTCTACTGTTTCTGTAACATATATTTGGCAAACCTCCTGATTTAGGATTTTTATGTAAAATCTACCATGGCTGCAACTCCTATTTATATAAATCATGCACCATATGGATTTTAATCCAACAGTGTTATCCACCTTTCCCATTCAGGTATTTTCTTCACATCTTCATTCATTTTTTATTTAATTTACTCAAAACAATTGGTTCCAGTAGTCGGCAGGCTCTTTTTTCAAATCCATTTTGAGTGTGTCATTTGAATATGTCAAAGAATTCTCTGGTTGTTGTAATATCCCTTCTTTTTCTACTAATCAATCATTACCCATCCTCTCCTATTCCTAAAGTATATTTACAAAGACTTCCTTTCAAAAATTATTCAAGAGGATATGAGATGGTGGCACAGAAGGTGGATGCTACACTTACTTCTTTCTAGGACCAAACTATAATTACAACTAAGATACAGAACAAGCATCCTGAATAACCAACTGGAGACTAGCTGAAGAGAAGTCTTATAACCAAGGATTTACAGAAGCAGCCACATCAAGACTGGTAGGAAAGGAGATGTAAAAAGGGCTGGTCCCACTTCCATGGGTGCCCACTGAGATTCTGGAGATTATATGCTGAAAAGGTTCCCCCTGAGAAGTGTGGTATTTCAAACTCAAGCAGGGTTCCCTAGCCCAGAGCAAACGATCTAGAAAAGAAATGCCCTTATAACATCTAGCTGTGAAAATCAACAAGGATTCTACTCACCAGGGAGAGAGAGTCTGCTACAGACACAGACAAACTCTTAAAGGGCCAATGCATAAAATCCAGTTTGCAACCACTCACCCTGGGCTCTGGCAGACAGAAGGTACAGTGAACTAGAGTACCATGAGGAGAGACTGGGGTTGGTGGCTCAGGAAGGGCGCTGAAGGGGGACAGCCGCCAGGATCCCTGTGCTGAGTCATTCCCCATACAGCAGAAGCCATCTTTTCTGGGTGGAGTCCTCCCCTCCTTATGGCATCAGCCTAGAGGGAAGAGGTTGCCCCTCCCTCTGGACTCCCTTTTGCGCACCATCCATGTGGAGCTTTCAAACCGTGGAGTCAGATGCCAACAAAATGAACAATCTTAATGAAATGGATAAATTCCTGCATAGAATCTGCCAAAACTGAATCAGGAAGAATCAGAATCCGAAAATCTGAATAGACCAATTATAATGAATGAAATTGAAGCACTAAAAAAACAAAACAAAACAAAAAAAAAAAACAAAAAAAAACTCCCAACAAACAAAAGCCCTGGATGGGATGATTTCACAGGTAAATTTTACCAAACATTCAAAGAAGAACTAACACTTATCCTTCTCAAACTATTCAAAAAAATTCAAGAGGAAGGAAGACTCCCAAGCTCATTTTACAAAGCCAGCATTATCCTAATTCCAAAACCATTTAAAGATACTACAAAGACAAAAAATTATAGGCCAATATCCCTGATGAACATAGATGCTAAAGTCCTTAAAAAAACATTAGTAAACTGGTTCCAACAATACATTAAAAAGATCATACACTATGAACAAGTGGGACCTATCCCAAGGATGCAAGGTTAGTACAATAAAATGTGATATACCACATGAACATAATGAAGGATAAAAATTACAATTATGTCAATGGATGTAGAAAAAGCATTTGATAAAGTCTAGCACCCATTTATGATAAAAAATCTCAGCAAAGTGGGAATAGAAGGAACAAACCTCAACTTAATAAAAGCACGTATGACAAAACCACAACCTACAGCATACTTAATGGGCAAAACTACAAGCGTTTCCCTCTTAAGATTAGGAACAAGACAAGGATGATCGCTTTCATCACTCTTATTCAACATAGTACTGGGGATACTAGCCACAGCAATCAGACAAAACAAGAAATAAAAGGCATCCAAACTGGAAAGGAAGAAGTAAAACTGTCATTATTTGCTGATGGCATGATATTGTATATAGAGAACTCTAAAGATTCCATAAAAAACTACAAGAATTGGTAAATGAATTCAGTAAAGTAGCAGGACACAAAATAAATATTCAGAATACAGTTCATTTCTATACACCAATAATGAACTCTCAGAGAGGGAAATGAAGAAAATAATTCTACTTACAATTGCATCAAAAATAAAATATCTAGGAATAAATTTAAGCAAGGATATAAAGAACCTGTACATGAAAAATTACAAGACACTAAAGAAAGAAACTAAAGAAGATACTAATAAGTGGAAGCATATACTGGGGCCTGTCTGGAAAAAGTCCAGCCATTGTTAATATAATGAGGATGGTTTGCCTAACATCCATGTAACCTGGCAGCCAAGGAGAATGGACTGGAATGCTCATGTGTGAACAATGATGACTTCACTGTACTAGTCAATGGGAGTGGTAGATGCCATCGAGTGAGCATGTGACAGAGTGGCCATCACATTCAAGATGAGTGAGTACGGCAACAAATCTGCATCCAGTTTTGTGTTAAGCTTGAACACTCCACAAAAACTATTTGTATGACTCACAAATAGAAGGCCACAGCTATGGGCAACTCATGATTGGCAGCTTCATCATGACAACATGCCCGCTCACGCATCACATTTCATGTAGAGTTTTTGGTGAAAGAGCGAATCACCCAGGTGACTCAGTCCCCCTACAGCTAAGAGGTGGTGTCTTGAGACTTCTGGCTTTTCCAAAAACTAAAATCATCTTTGAAAGGGAAGAGATTTCAGAACATCAGTGAGATTCAGGAAAACATGACAGGGCAGTGGATGGAAACTGGGAGAACTGTGTGAGGTCCCAAGGTACATACTTTGAAGGGGACTGAGGTGTCATTGTCCTATGTACAATGTTTCATGTATCTTGTATCTTTAATAAACATCTCTATTTTTCATAGTACATGGCTGGATACCTTCTAGACAGACCTCCTATTGTGTTCATGGATAGGAAGAATTAACATCATTAAAATGCATACTACTCAATCTATAGTTTCAACATCATTCCCAACCATGAGAAAAATGGTGTACAATTCATAAAAGGCCACAGAAATCAAAATAGCATGGTACTGGCATAAAAACCAACATAAAGGTCAATGGAACAGAATAGAGACACCTGAAATAAACCCATGTGTTTATGGTCAATTAATATTAGACAAGGGAAGCAAGAATATGCAATTGGGTAGAGATAATCTATTCAATAAATGGTGTTGGGAAAATTGGACAGGTACATGCAAAAATGAAAGTAGACCACCTTCTTACACCATACATAAAAATAAACTAAAAAGAGATCAAACACTTAAATATTAGATTCAAAGACATAAAAATCCTAGAAGAAAAAATAGACAGTAAAACTTCGGACCTTTATCATAGGATATTTTTTCTGACATAACACCTCAGGCAAGTGAAATGTAAGAAAAAAATAAACAAAAGGGAATATATCAAACTAAAAAGTTTTTGCACAGCAAAGGAAACCATCAAGAAAATGAAAAGACAACCCACTGAATGGGAGGATATATTCACCAATGATACATCTGATAAGAGGTTGATATTCAAAATTTATGAAGAACTTATAAAACCCAACACCAAAAAACCAAACAATCCAATTTAAAAATAGGCAAAGAACCTGATTAAGACACTTCTCCAAAGAAGCTATACTGATGGCCAGTAGACATATATATAAAGATGTTCAACATCACTAATCATCAGAGAAATGCACATTAAAATCACAATGAGATATCACCTCATACTTATTGGAATGGCTGTCATCAATAAACCTACAAACAACAAGTGTTGGCCAGGATGTGGAGAAAAGGGAACCCTCATGCACTGATGGTGGGAATACAGACTAGTGCAGCCACTGTAGAAAGCAGTATGGAGTTATCTCTAAAAATTAAAAATGGAACTGCCTTATAACCCAGAGATTCCACTTCTGGGAATATATCCAAAGAATCTCCAAACACTAATTTGAAAGAATATATGCTTCCCTATGTTCACGGAAGCGTTATTTAAAATAGTCAAGATATGGAAGCAGCCCAAGTGCCCATCAGCAGACGAGTGGATAAAACAACTGTGGGACATTTACATGATGGAATACTACTTGGCCATAAAAGAGAAGAAAAGTTTACCCTTTGTGACAGTATGGATGGACCTGGAGAATATTATGCTAAGTGAAATAAGCCAGTCAGAGAAAGACAAATACCACGTGATTTCATTTATATGTGGAATCTAATGAACAAAATTAACAAATAAAATTGAAACAGACTCATAGAGGAAACAGACTGCAGGCTGTTGGCAGAGGGGGGATGGTGGGATGGGCAAAAAAGGTGAAATGATTAAGAAATGGTAATGGAAAAAAATACAATAAAGACTAAAAGAAAATCTCACAGACACAGACAACAGTATGGCGATTACCAGAAGACAAGGTGGTGTGGGAAGGCTGACGAGGGGGACGGGGGTAAGTGGTGATGGGAGGAGACTTGACTTAGGGTGGTGAACACACAACACAATATACAGATGAAGTGTTATAGACCTGTACATATGAAACCTATATAATTTTATTAACCAATGTCACACCAATAAATTCAATAAAAATAAAAAAATTTAAGTTGTGCCCAGCTGGTGTAGCTCAGTGGATTGAGCGCGGGCTTGGAACCAGAGGGTCCCGGTTCAATTCCCAGTCGGGGCACATGCCTGGGTTGCGAGCCAGGTCCCCAGTGAGGGCCATGTGAGAGGCAACCATACATTGCTCTTTCTCCCTTCCTTCTCCTCTCTCTAAAAATAAATAAATAAAATCTTTAAAAAAATTTTTTTAATTGTCATTTAAATCAGAACTCAGAATTGACTTCATTTTACTCTGCTAAAGAATGTCAACAATACTAATGGTATATTAAACACATTAATGAGTAACTAAAAATGAAGTTTTAATGGACTAGAAATGTTCATAGTACACATATAATTACATACAAAAGTAGGTTCTTTGTAATTTTCTAAGTAGCTTCTATAATAAAAACACATTGTAACCCTACAAAAGTATTTATAAAAAGCAAATACAGCCGTAATAGTTGCACTACCTGTATACTATTTCTAAATCTAAATAGCTTGGGAAATCTTTAATAAAATTTTACCAAAGAAATCTCCTTTTACCTCTTACTGAACTCATGGTTATAGTATGCCTGTAATTTTTATCATTCCAACAGTTTGCTCTTTAATTATATTCTTTTATTCCACAAGACTTCGATTCTCCTACCAGATTATAAAGTGTTTTATTGTAAATGCAAAACATATAAACATATACAACAGTATTAATATAAATACCAATTTAAATTTGTACACAATTTAATGATTTGCAAAGGACATTCCAGAATCATCTCAGGTAAATCACCACCCACTGGGTGCACCAGATAGACTCTGCTTTCCAGACGCTGATGCTTTAAGTAAGGAGGCTGGGAACCAGTGGAGTCGCAGCTGCAAACCCCATCTCTGACTACAGATTCAGTTCTCTCTCTTGCCTCTTTTCTATACTTTAACAATATGAGAACTGGTTTTAAAAATAAAACACAAGATTATACTTTATTAAAATGTGTATGTGTGAAATATAGTTGGGTAAAAAACTGTGAGATTTCAAACCAAGCTGTATATAGACAATATTCCCGAGGGTAGACTAGAGTGGACTGAAAACAAGAAGGTGGTGAGAGGGGCCCTTTAGACTGGTACATAGCAAGTCAATGCCTTTTTAAACAAATGCTGCCACGGCATTTTCCATGGTTTGTAACGTAGGGAGTTGCTTCAGTCCACACATTTCACAGAACTGATCGAGAAGAAAGGAGACCATAGGTCAAGATTCTCAAATTCATATACAATAATCATTAAGCAAGTCTCTTTATTTGTAAAGGAAAATAGTAGTTTTAAAAAGTGCAGCAATCATTCAGGAAATTTATTACTACATTATGTTAAAAATACAAATATCTCAACCTACAAAATTTTCAGAAAAGATGGTTTCTTTAAGGAAAGGTACCACTCCAGAATATTCTAATCAGCAGTAGGGCACAGTCTAACATTTGATTTAAAATTTCAGTATATTTCCCCTTATGGTATAGTGGCATAGTGCCCTTCTATCACCATACATTCGAGGAAACGTATCTATACATCTAATCGCATTAAGGTGTTGCCTCCAGGTGCAGAGAACATTTTCTCCCAAGGGCGCTCTGCTGACAACCAGGGCTACCAGGGCTAAGACAATCCTGTGTGAAGTGTTAATACAACAATAGTGATGGGAAGTGTTTGCCAGAGTTGAAAAACGGCAACTCTGACACGCGGCTATTGGAAATGCAGATCTGATAGAGTCACTTTGGAAGACGATCTGGTGACATCTAACAGAGCTGAAGCCATGCTAAGCTTAAGACTTAGGAATTCCAGTCCTGATAAATACTCTAAGCCATGCTGTCCAATAGAATAGCTCCTAGTTGTAGTACATGTCTACTGAAAATAAGTTAGAGTGCTCATACAATTAAAAATTCCATTGCTTACTCACCGCAGTCACAGTTTAAGTGCTCAACAGCCACATTTGGCTACTGGCTACTGTACTGATATAGAACATTTCCATTATCAGAGGAAGTTCTTTTGTAAAGCACTGATCTAGAAAAACTATTACATATGTGAACAAGAAGATAGTTGAATAGTCATGTTAACATTATACATTATACAGAAAAATTAAAAACTTACACATGCATTCATAGAAGCAAAGATAGATATCTGGGCATATTCATGCAGTAGACTATTAAAGTACAGTAAAAACCTATGAATGAGATTATGAATAACCAATTAATGAGCCTGACACACACAAGGTTAAAAAAGCAGGAGGCAGAATAGAAATAGGTAATGGGTATGGGATGCATTTTCTTCTCTATATTGTTCAGGTATAGTTGTTTCAATAAAAAGGCCAATCAGAACTATAATGCAGTGGTTAAAAGCCCAAGCTAGCTGTGTGATCTTGGGCTTTTAAATGTGAATAAATCATACTAAGAAGTGCCTAGAGCTGCAGTGAAAATTAAAGGAGGTAAAATATGTGAAAGTACTCTGTAAACTATAAAACACTAGGCAAATGTTAACTAGTATTAAATAGGTCTTAATACTACAAAGCAAATATTATCTGGAAATTTTAAACTGACGTCAGCCTTCGGGTAGGTGGGATAAATTTGGCCATTTTTTTGTACGTAAAATATTATAATTTCTTACTCTGTCAGTGATAGTTTACTTATTTAATTTTGCATAAGCAAGAACTGGAGGTGAAATCCAATCCCTATACATTATAATTATAAGTATGATAGCTAATATAAATCAGTATTCAGAAATATTTCCGAATAGTTACTATGTGTGAGTCAAGTTCTAAATACTTTACATGCATTAATTTATGTAACCCTCATGTCACATGAGGTAGGTAGTATATATTACAGAGAAGCAGGTTTGGGTAGTTGAGTACCATGTGCTGCCCAAGGTCTAGGTGGCCAGTGAGTGGAAAGCCTGGAACTTGAATCCAGGCAGTCTCGACCCAGAATCTGTGCTCTTTAAGCACCTGTTATAGTTTATGTGCTTCACACTGTGTTTAATACTCCAAAACAGTACAAACCTGGTTTAAAAAAAAAAAAATAGGTAGGGCATCCCCATTCATCCAGGCAATAAAGCAAAAGTTCTGTGACCAGAATCAAAGCTTCCATAATCTAATCTCAATCACTTTCTTCACCTCTTTTTCTCTGTCCCTTTTAACCAACCCTCTGATAAAGAGAGAAGTCTGTCTGGTCTCTAAATGTATTAATTATTTGCTTCTCTTCATTGAACCTTTCTTTCCCTCTACATGGCACGTTTGCTACACAATTCAACATACCACCTAATTCTAACTCTTCTATAGAGATTCCCTCTGGTTATCCCAAAAGACTTTACTGTAAGAAAACCTCTGGCACCTATAATCAAGATGTGAGATTACTTACATGTACATGAATTGTGGCATTCTGTGATTCTAAACAGCAATGCTACAACAGGGAAATTCTGAGGATATTCTTGTTAATAATAAATGTATATATTGTCAAGGCATGTGCTATTTTCCAAGGTTTGGCAGTAGAATTTTCTTCTTTTAAAAACTTTTCCTATAGACACTTAAATCTCTTAAGATGAGGTTCTAAAAAGGTCTCCATTAAGTCTAGGATTGAACACCATGCAGATTTACAGAAATAACTAGGTTTAAAATATTATATATTACTATAGATAAGAACTCCAAATACAGTACTTCATTCATGCATTCAGGAATTAATGACGCTTCAAATAAATCACTACCCATATCACTAGGAAGTGAAACACTACTACGTCATTCACAATATAAAGGTGTTTTTTCTTCTTCAGAAAACTAAGAATATAAAAAATTTTCCCCTATCTTCTCCAAAAATAGAGATATTTTTATTTACTTGGGACATCAATGCCTTCACATGGTGAGAAATATAAAAATAGGGAGATAATAAATGTGATATGCTTATTGTCAATAGTATATGAAGAGATGATTAAATACCAAGCCATAACTACAGTACTGATTTTAGTCAGCAAGATATAAACTATTTGACTAAAATATTTAAGTTATTTCTTATTCCACTAATAAATTTTATGTAAGCTTTAATTGATACCAAAGAACAAATTCTTTTATAATCTTAAAATCAGGTAAATAATATTAATAGACAGCTTAATTTCTGAACATATTACCCCCGGATATTTTCTCAGCTACAATTAAAACAGAAAAGGCAAAGGGACAATTAAGCCAACATACAAAAAAAATCCAACAATGTACATTTGTCAGATGTGCATAGGTAACTCATATCCATGTAATTAATCACATCTTGATTACAGATGTTAGGTAACAGATTTTCTCACACGAAGGTCTTTTGGGTCTATGGTAACCAGAGGGAATCTCCAAAGAAAAGTTAGAACTAGGTGATATGTTGAACTGGAGCAAATGTGTCAGGCAGAGGGAAAGAAGGGGTCAATGAAGAAAGGCAAGTACATTTAGAGCCCCAAGTAGGATTCTCTTTGTATTTTGGTCATTTTTACAAACAGAATAATAGCTACATAAATATTTAACCATAAGTGGTGCTCTATGCTATGACATTTTAATAACCTTGTAACAGTAAAGAAAATGTTGAATGACATCAAAGACAAACACATAAAACATCAATGTACAGTTATTAAAAATAGGAACTCAAGACCACAGTAAAAATTCAGAGAATACAAAAACAAGAAAGCTTTTGTATCTATCAAAGGGAATACAAAAGAAACTGATGTAGATACAATGAAATTTCATTTTACTCATGACTTTTTCAAATTCAAAAATTTGTTTGAAAAAGACACGGTCAAAAGTGGGGGGAAGAGATAGGAACATGAGACATGGAAGTGGTGGAATAAAAGGATATTTTTCACACCTTAGCATGTGTGCTGAGGCAAAAACATTCAAAATTAAATTTATGAACCGAGAAAGAATGAGGTCAAACAGGTGTTAAGGAGATACCACAAAAAAAAAAAAAAAAAAAAAAAAAAAGGCTCCCAACTTAGCTTGTGGTAAATTTTAAATTTCTCTTCTTTCTGTGAACATTCTAAAGTATTCCTTAAAAATATAACTATTTATAAAAAACAAAGATGTGTTTTCTAATTTAGGGCATCAAAAAGAAGCAGCAGAATATACCTCACTAAGAATGGTTGCTTCCACTAAGAGGAGGCATCATTATACTTATTTCTGAGCATCCTGTCACCGGTTTCTCTAACAACTGTCTACTACATTTATTCAGTACATCACTTTTATTAGGTATAAATACTTCCTTCCCCAATCATACTATTGGCTATCCATGTTTTATATACATGAATAAAATCACTTTTATATTAAATACAGAATTCTCCTTCAACATTAACATATTTGTAAATTATACATGCTGAGTATCTATTCCTTAACATGTTACAAAATATGCAAAAGAATGTGAAAAAATTAGTGCACATTTTTAAAAAGGCCAAATGAATAATTTTTTTACAAATTAATGGTGAAAGGTCATAGTTATTAAATTTTGTTTTACTTTGTACCCTATTATGCTTACAATATTATCATGTGTATTTTGATGTTAAGCATTAAGATCATAAGCCATACCTGAAAATGACTTTAACTTTTAAAACTAATGAAGTACTTTCTACAAGATGAAACAATTGCAGATGCTACATTAATGTACTAAGGCTAAATAAAAATTCAGTGAGTTCCTCCTTTATATTTTACATGTCATATATTTCATTATCTTGAGAAAATTATGTTTAAAAAAATCAGTCAATTAATATACTTTAATTACAAAGGTGATTAAACTATATGCCATGAAGGTAACAACTGTGAATATTTTTATCATCACTGTGGACCTATACCTTGCAAATAACTGTTAGGTGATAAACATTCACAAATATTTTTGAGGAAATAAATGGCATAATAAAACTGACTTATGTAAGGAAGAAAGACAAGTTAGTATTTCAATATTATAGGAAGAGACTGTTTGGCAGCTAGTACATGCCTGTAGTCTTAGACAAATTAATGTCAAATATTATATCTGACACCAGCACTGAAAGAGAAAAAAGACAAATACTGAAATTATCCACATACTCATATGAGGGGAAACAATTAAACTAGTTCCTCAAATGGACAAATAAGCATCAACACAAACACAAAGGCGCGCGCACACACACACACACCCCAGAAGAGAGCCCACATTTCTTTAGAATCACCACTGTTGAGTGCTGAGTGACTAATGGGTGATCTAATGATACGCTAAAACTAAAGTTCATAAAGTACCAAAATGCAAACATAAAGGTAACAGAAAAGATGAATATGAAAGAATAAAGGATCTATTTTCTTATGTTTAACACTGAGTAAATAAAAAACTAAAAAATTAAAATAATATATGAAGACTTAAAGATATAATGGATATAGAATGGCCATTCTAAAAAACTTTCTAAACTGCAATTACAGAATCTGAATTAGTCCAAGAAAACTAGAAAACAGCCAAAAATCAAAGCAAGAAAAACAACTTCTCACAGACCAATAATCATAGGAAACTTGGCTGGTAACCATCTAGGCTATCTGCCATTCACATTTAAACATGCACATAAATAAGATCATACTACACATACGTTTTTAAAAACCTTTTGCTCACCTAATAGCTCAATTATATTTCATGTTAATAGGCACACATATTAACCTTGTGATGGTTGCTTAGAATTTCATCGCATAAATATACTATTATATTAACCATTTATCTACAGCTAAGCAATCAGATTGTTATCAAATTTTTGCCATTTTATATAATCAGAAACTGTTGTTCAGTTTTGTTTCTAAAACAGCCTAAAACCTATAGCAGTTTGGAACTTTACTGGTTCTCCATATGTGATCTTAGAATAGTGAAGGACATGTGTAATCATCAACTCTGTTTCTATAAAGGTATATAATAATCCTGACAGCAATTTTGTCAATACTTACTGCCTGTAAGACATACACACCCAGGAAAACTATACTTTAAAGCTAGCTTCCATCTTGAACTTTGTATCCCCACAGGAGACTATGGGAAGAAAATGCTGTAACCAGGTACGTAAGGTAAAATGAGGAACTAAAAGCATCTACCTACAGTGCTGTAAGTACTGGCAGTCTCTAACACTGAATCATTTCTTTCATGAGAATCACTGTCTCTAGGAGGATTATCCAATTATGAAAAAATAAATACTTTAATGAAAATGAGAGGTGGTTATTAAAAAAACCAGTATCCTTAATTAGAATAATGCTGCTAGGTACAGTTAATGACCCTATACATTAAGGATGGTCTCACTTTAATGCCCTGGACCACACCAGGGTCACAATTGGTAGCAGAACATTGATCAACATATAAAAGCCACGGAACACATGAAAGGAATTACAGTACATCACACATCAAACATTTGGCCTGGCACTTCCTTCCTCTAATCCTACTGGCAGGAAATGCCCTACATATCCTTTGAGGTGACCAGACACATTTAAAAATAGTCCCTTGTTAAAAAAAGCTCTTGGATGCTGCAATTTTCCCTGAAGAGGAGAGCAACTCGGGCTCGGAACTGCTGCACCACCTTTCTCCTTGCAGCGCAGAGATGGAGCTCCCTGATGAGGTACTGGAACTGCATGATGTAATTTCTCCTTCGAAGGGTTTGGAAGGGGTAGAAAATAAACTTGGAAAATGGTTTCACATTGCATATGATATAGTATCAAGCAAATCCACGCATTAATGTTACAGATTGAACTGTTTTATTATGAATATATACAAATACTCACATACACATGTATATGAGTACATATGTTTTGACCTATATCACCTTTTAGGTTGGCTTTTCACCAGAATACATTTATGGTACCAAGAATAAATTTTTAAATAACTTTTTTAGTATGCCCATACTTAACCTCAAAAATGTACAAATGATTCTGGCACACTATTCACAATGAAGGCGGCTAAAGTTTTGAGGATGAACATTTTCAAGTAAAATAATTAACTCAAGTTGGAAAAAAACTGTGACAGATTCAGATTGAAAGATAACTTTCCCAGGTGGTTATCTGTTGTGATATAAACTAGAATAGAAAAAAAATCAAAACATACTTGATTTTAGTGTTTTCCTCTTTAGTATAAATGTGTTTATAGCATAATTTGTAACTATTTACCAGAATAATAGGATAGTAAGTCATTACTGTACTATATATTTCATTAACATATATTTCCAAAACCAAACTGAACAAATGACATTGCAATTCTGTAACTCTATATATGTTATTTTTTTCCTAGTTTGTGGATAACTCCTAAAGTTTAGTGGTACTATACCTCAGTTTTAACAGGTGTTCTTTAAAATCACCTGGAAATACTGAGGTTGTGTTTCACTGAACATGAGCTTCGTGATTTCTATTCAGAAACTGAATGACTGGGAATGTATTCAGATGCTAAAGACATGCTGTCCACAGTGTGTTTGATAAGCTGACATGGGACAGGAGTTCTTTTCACTGTTGTGTCAGTTCATCAAACCCATGCCTGGATGACCGTCACTCAGTGAGAGGACTCTGGAGGCCTCGAGTACAAAGCATATTTCCCTTCTGAGAACCTATGTATTCCATGATATACAAACGTCACATACATAAGTACATGGCAACACGCACTAAATAACAGTAAATAAAATTCACAGAAATTGGTTAAGAAGTTCACATTATAATCAAAGTTATTAAGGTGCATCCTTGGAATTTGTCTAATGAATACAGATGTTTAGTAATAAAAATTTTTAACTTTATATATATTTTTTATTTTTTCCTTAGATTCATTAGTTATTTACATGGAAAATATCACAGTAAGTGAATATATTATTTGATATTAAGATAGAACCAACTGAACTTAAAAGTTACACTTTAAGCACTGCTCAAAATATTTGTATTTTGAATTATAAGACCTGACTTTGGCTCAGAAACCATGTCAAATAGATTTATAAATAGTAAATTACATTGAGAAAAAAGTTTTCACAACCTAAAACTTCATTTTCACATTTAGTTATGTCAAAACTAAATTACGGTTTATAGAGCTCAGAACAGTGGTTGACTCTGGAGTGCAGGGCACTGGGTGGGACAGGAACGAGGAAGATTTCTGGGGCCCGGGGTGGGGGCAACATGGCAGTGTCCACATGTAAAAGCTCACTGAGCTGTATACAGTGACTTACACACTTTCCTTGTGTGTACGTTACAACTGATTAAAAAATAAGATATGAAAATGTAAAAATAAGAAAAAACCTGTTCTGTGCTTATTTTATTTTTATCTATTCTTACAATCACATTTGTATTTTTCATAATCTTTGTTAGTGTGGAATGGTTTTCAGGTATCTAGTTTTTGCTCAAAGCTTAACATTAGAAATGATGAGCAAAGAGGTATTTCAGATTGAGGAAATACCTGTCTTCACCATAGAAAATGTATGGTCTCCAAACAGAGGCTAAATATCTCTAATACATAAAACAGGTAAAACTGCACTATTTATTTTAGGACAATGACCTCAGTGAACACGGGATAGGATAAGAAATAAAGATAAGTATGTGTATTTAGTAGTTACTGTTTAGATTCGTACTTTAGCAAAATAATAATTTACTTGATCTCATGTAAAAATTATAAGAATTTTTTGAATAGTAGCATCCTATTAGTGGTTAGCAAGTGCTCTTATACAATGTGTACAGTTAATTTATTACTGTTAGTAGAGGTATTATAATTAAGTAATAATTCATATTAAATGAATGCATAGATGCTTGCTTCCTAACCTGCTTTTTAAATTAGCTTCCATATTTGTGGAAGGGATATGAAGAACTTGGCTGGAAACAGACACAGGGTAAAATGGGTCTTCCTCAAATTGCAATTACAAAGCCAACACTGCAGCTTACATATACAAGTTTCTTAAATTCAAAGCTGATCAAAGATAGATCCATCCCTTCCTCCTTCTCTCCCTCCCTCCGTCCATCCATTTTCTATCACCCCTTTAAAATGATGAGTATGTTACATTATATGAAAAATATAGGAATAAACATGCAGGGTACTCTTCAGTTACAATCTTGTTTTTAAGTATATATTTTTGATGATGCTATTACAGTTGTCCCATTTTTTCCCCTTTATCCCCCTCCGCCTTTCACCCCCCTCCCACCAGCATTCCCCCCTCCTTAGTTCATGTCCATGGGTTGTTCATACAAAGTCTTTGGCTTCTCCATTTCCTATACTATTCTTAACATCCTCCTGTCTATTTTGTACCTACCAATTATGCTTCTTATTAGTGACAGAAAATGTTATTCTTCCTTTACATCAGACACTTAGAGAGTAGCACCATGTTTTGCTGTTTTTAAAGACCTGTCTTCTATGTCACTGGTTCTGGTGAACGATCATTATATTCTAGAAACTATGGAGATGCATCTTAAAGGTGTAACATACCTTCTCTCACTTGTCTTTAAGCCCAGACATAATTAGGTAATACTTTCACATGATAATGTTCATGCCTCAATGACTACAGAATCAGGAATATATAAGATAGTACATATCCATTGTATTTTACGTAACCAGAATGTATTTGAAGGAAACGTAAGAGATTTTCCAAGTTCATAATAAAAAACTGTTATGATGTAAATCCAAACACATTTTATTTTCTTTAGTTTCTTTCCAACATGAATTTCTAGAAGAATGTATTGAAAATATCAATAAAAAGGGTTAAATACATGTAATATAACATTCCAAAAATGACAGTAGAAGTTATAGTCATTTTCAACACTGTTATTGAGGTGGCTTTTGGCAGCAAATAGAAACACATTGATGGAAACCTACATCCTGCTACAGGAAGCCACAAAAGACGCAGTTACTTTGGTGAGGCCAAATATAAATCCAAAGCCTTCATACTAGATCAGCTGAAGAACACAACAGGGACTAAAAGTCTGCCAACAGTATTTTCAAACAAAGCTTTTAGGCGAGTTACTCTAAATACCTACCATCCTAATGTCTCTGAATTGCTAAAAGGGAGTTATTTAAAACCAAGACTAAGCATTATAGGATTAGGAACATAATGTCACTAGATATGAAATATACCTTGCCAAAACCAACACAATAGTTATTTTGAGAAAATATACATAGAAAGAAAATTAGGAAGAAATTAAAGGTTGGTAGAGGAGGGTATAGTATTTTGGAGATATTTAGAATTTAATTTTACAGTGTATCTGGGAGTTAATGTAAAACTTTTCTATGAAAGGACATTAATCTCATCTATGAATCCCTCTTGATCATGTGCTTCAATAATGATTGTTTGAGCCTATGTATATTGTTTATGCATCCATGTAAAACAAAATAAAGTTAATTCTGCGAATGCAAGTCTTCCAAGAGTAAAAATAAATTCGCTCCCTTAATTTTTATAATTCTTCAAAGGTAAAAGTCCATTAATTAAACTGCCACAGGCACACACCTGTCAGGAACTACATTTTAAAAAATGTCTTTAGATCTTGGGCAAAATTCTTATGAATTTTTCACATAAGGCTTGTAAACAATATTTAAGAGAGTGAAATTCTCTATGGCGAGAAACTGAAACCCAATAGTTGATTCAAATTTATTAAGTACTGAATGCCCCAAAAAGGATTAGTAAATGTCTGCAAGAAAGACATGGCTGAAAAACTCACAACTGACAAAGTTTTAAGGAGCTATGGGATAAATTAGTCACAGATAGAATCGCAGAGGGACATCTGAAGACCCACAAATATTTATGGCATGAACCAAAAGCTTTATGCAGAAGTTCACAAATGTCCAATTATATACAAGAAGCATATCGTTCTCTCAAGTAAAAGATGAAAGTTAAGAAACTTTGTAATTAAAAATACTACAAAAGAAAAAAGTTCTGTTTTAAATATTTTAAAATTCTTTTAATAAGTAATCTGGAAAGAGTATAAAGTAAATTTTATTGTAACAGTCACCGGTTTGTTTTTTAAATATTTTAGAGTAGGTATTAAAAGATTTTATGAATTTTCAGACAAAATGACAGAGCAATGATACAGGGAGTCCACATAAAATCTTAAACAGCCTCCAAATTTACATGTCTAATTCGGTAAGCCCTATTTTCAGATATGTAGCTTAAACACAATATTTTCCAATTGCATATGATCAGGGGAAAAGCCAAAGTTATAAGAAACCTTCACAACAAACTTATTCAACTTTGACATAATCTTGGTGTATGAAAAATACATGTGAACAAATAGAACACAGTTGTTTTAAAAATAATAAAATCAGTATTTTCTTCAACACAATTTAGAGAAAAATGATATGTAAGAATACTCTGGGAAGAAAGAGAAGATTTAAGTTAATTCCTATTTTTCGTAACTTTGAGATACAACCAGAGTAATAACTAAAATTATATAAAGGTAAAAATAGAGTTATAAATATGTTTCATAACGATTTAAAATATCTTATAAAAGAAAAATCACAAAAATATACTGAGGCTATCATTAAGGCAATCTACGTAAATATTTAGATCTGGTCATGAATCACTTCAAAGTTCATAGCAGATGAGACAAAAATTTTTATTACAATCTAAATCATTACCTAGGGAGCAATTTTCTGTAGATCAAATGCAGTATTAAGTAAAACCTAACTGAAAATTCTTTTAAAAGAGATTGTATGTTCAATACCCTTAAGGGTCAGAGGACTCAAGTACTAGAGTTATTAGAGCTTGCACTATAAATTATGTCTCTAATATCTATAATATTAAGTCCATCCAGCTTGTAATGTTTTAGAGAACCTAAGGAAAATGCAAAATTGGTACATAATAGTTTTTTCAATTTACTCACTGGTAACAAGAATGTTGTCAGGGGAAAAAGTAAAAACACCTAGCATCACAACAGTAATAAAATTTAATGGAATATAAATGTGAAACTTCAAAAAAAGTTTCAAACTTAATGTTATACACTAGTTAATTATAAGTTTGTTAAATTAAAACCAGTCTGTCTCACAAGAAACTAAGTTACAGGCAGCAAGAAGTAGTGGTAAATAGCATGGGCGATGGGAACTGGTTCTGTCACTTATTTTATATGGCCCAGGTGAGATTATTTAATGTCTAAATTCTATTTTTTGTCTCTAAAATGCAGATAATCATAATATGTGCCTCATGGATACTGTGAGTTAAGCACTGCATTGAAAGCATCAAGCAGATTACCTGATACAAGGGAGCTCTCAAGGTCTTTGAAATTACTGCTGCTACTACTAGTACTACTATTTTTATATTAAAATTCAGAAAGGTAGGCCAGATACTGGTAGAGAAGGCCAAAGAAAGGAAAAATTACTTCTAAGTAAAATGATTGAGAGGTTTCAGAAAGAGAGGATTTAAATGAGACATTAAAAGTGTACAGATGTGATTCTTAAGAACTTTTTAAATAATGTTGAACACCATAGAAAAAGGTTTTAAAAAGATCCAAAACTTAACCTGATATAAAGTTTTTATAATAAAAAACTCTTTGAAAGGCTGAGCTAGAAGAAAGCTATATATCAAGAAAGTTGAAACTGCATACATAACCAAGGGCCATAGAAAAGAACACACTAAGCATTATCGAGTACACAAAATATTCAATTTGAACAAGTGTCTTGCAGAAGAAAGCAATTAGTAATAAGATAAGTTTAAGTATAGGTTGAGGTCAGATCATGGAGGAAAGATGCATATTTGGTTAAAAAATAGGGATTTTGTCATGTTAAAAATTGAGCACAATGACAGATATTGGACGAAGAGTTGCTATCATCAAATAATGTTTCAAAGTGGTACATTAAAACCAAAACGCCTACAATATTTTAATTCACACACAGCATTGTTGAACTGCTAATCACTTGACCTTTGCAATTCACATGGTAACAAGAACATTTTAGGTACAATAATTTCAGTTTCCTATTTGTGCTGATAACTTTGTTCTTTAAGGACCACCCTAGTAGCTACTTCACTGAAAGAGACAACTCAGTTTTTCCTTTTACAATTTCTCAGGTATAATAATGTTTTGAAGTCTGGGTCACAAAAGGTCCTACAAAAGTTTTTAGGTTTTAATGAAGCTTTTTAATAATGGAGAATATTTTGTTGGTTAGAAAAAAAGTCTTTAAATAGTAGTTCGATCTACGCTGTGTAAAACAGCTATGCAAAAATAGACCAGTATTTCTGAATATGACGACACTGAAGGATGCCAACAACATATTACTGAGTTTAAAAAAAACAAAAACAAGTTGAGGAACACTATGTAGAGGACAATCGCATCACTTAAGACAGAGTCTCAGTCTGTCTCTGACTCTGTTTTTGTCTCTCTCACACACATACACACACGTGGTCTAAAAAGAGAGTCAACCTATGTATTAACAATGGCCATGGAGTAAGGCGGCACTTAGCACTCAGAGTAGGCCAAATTTTCAAAAATAAACATGGTAAGAAGAGGAATTTCACTTTCTATGGGCATGCTTCAATGTCATTTAATTTTAAAAAAAGGAATACCACTACACAGCTACTTAAAAATATTAGTAATACAGGTTTCTTAATAGATTAAAATAAAAGTAGATTTGTTATAAAAAGATATTCTACCAGGTATTATAATATTTTTAAGAAATCTTACTTTAGCCCTGGCTAATGTGGCTCAGTGGATGGAGTGTCAGCCTGTGACCAAAGGGTCACCAGTTCGATTCCCAGTCAGGGCACATGCCTGGATTGTAGGCCAGGTCCCCAATAGAGGGCGCGTGAGAGGCAACCACACACTGATGTTTCTCTCCCTCCCTCTCTCCCTCCTTTCCCCTCTCTCTAAAAATAAATAAATAAAATCTTTTCTTTTTTAAAAAGAAATCTTGTTTTAACTTTTCATATTATAATTTGGTAACAAGCTGACTGAATAATGATAAACTAAACTGTAAAACACTTGGAATACAAGAAGACTTTTAAAAACAGACCATTAAAATGTACTGAAAATATGATGCATTTAATTAGACTCATGAATAATTAATGCTAATGTTTCTATTCCTTCTGCTACTTTTAAAAGAAAAAAAATTCAATGGAATGAAAAAACACTTTTCTCTATTCCTTCCTGTGAAATCTGCAAATCTGGATGGAACTTTGGGAATCAATCTTTCCTCTTCTAATAATTTTCAGAAGATACAGGACAGAATGTTGTAAGGATACTTACAATAAAACAGGACCACAAAAGAAAGTTTAGGATGCAAGTTCGTAATGTCTGATTTTGCTTATTTATCATTGAGGCATCGGGGGAGGTGTTTTAGACAAAGCACAGATTATGATGATGTCAAACCTACCAGAGCTGACAATGTAATCTCACTGGCTCAAATTATGTGGTTGAGGTCTTGAGTCCCATGAAGGGAGGTACTATAAGTACTAGTCAAAAATATATATCTGTAATTGATGTCTAGTGCACTGCAGGTACTGGATCAATACAGGGTCTGGCAGAAGTAACACCTGCTTGAGTGTGGTTGGTAGGATAATAATATGGGTGTAATAGTTTATAGTTTTAATTTGAAAATTTCACCTAAAATGTCACATGGTGTGCTTGAGTGTGATACTGTTATGTTAGGGAATTACATGCTTATGATTTTGTGATAAAAGATTTTATAATAAAAAAGGGGCATTATTTGTGCTGGACCCTGTATCTATTAAATAACTAAAATAATTAATCAATGTATATTTAATAACTGAAGGAAGTAATAAATGAATTATTGTATGTATGCATATATGCAATGGAATGGGATAACTGTCTCAAGATTTCTACTATTCTAATGGCTAATATACAGCTATTTATTCTATTTCTCACATAACCAAATTTTAATTTTACTTCATTATAATTCCAATTTTATTTTAATTTCCTTACATCAGCCTGTGAAGGAACATTTTCAGCACAGGTCATTTCGGTTATAATCTGCCTTTATAACCTTTTACCCTCAACTGCTTCTCTGTTTCTCATTTGGGACAAGAATCTGAATCCTCTCTCAGGCAAAAGGGTTGTCTAAGATAAAAGAAGAGCTATCAGGCCACACTGGTTCAAAACTACGGTCTAAGTCAGGGACGTGTGCTGGAACACATCACAGAACAGGACGATCCGAGAATGAGCTGAAAGGAAATTGGGAGATGAGTTTGTCCAGGATTAGCAGAAGTAAACTGGACAGATCAGTCCACAAGGCAGGGAGAGAGGGTAGAGGGCTAAGGAAGGGGCTCAGGAGGATGTGTAGCTGAGCATAAACACTGAATAAATAATGATATTTATGTTCTGTTGTTTTCTAGTGGATCAGATGCTTTTGAGAGTAATAAAGTACAAATTCATATAAAGTGTAAGTTAATAGAAATCTTGTTATTTTATATTTTCTGAATTATAGATCCCAAAAGTTAACAACTGCTATTAACTGAAAGTCTGTGAGAGTTCTGAAGTTCAAGACTGTACTGAGGGCAACCTCATTAGGGAGCGGGAAAGCCTGTCAACGGAGGACACTCACTTCTGAGCCTTTCACAATGTTTGGATGTGTAGCATTAAAAATTACTAGCATTTACTAAGAGCCTATTTTTTTTTTTTAATCCTCTCTTTAAAGAGGTTTGGAAACCACCGATCTAATCTGCTCAAAAACGTGTGGTCCTTGAAGCATGTCACCAGGAGTAGGGTCACACTCAATCACTCAAGGAACTTGGTACAGATGTGGAATTTCGGCCCCATCCCAGACTCCCAAGTCAAATCCTGCATTTTATTTTATTTTAAATTTAATCTTTATCATATTTTTTCCATTACCAATTAGTCCCCTCATACCACCCCCCACAGCAATCACCACACTGTTGTCCCTGTAAGGTCCACAGGTGCTTTGTATACACATTAAATTTAAGAAGCAGTGGTCTAATTCAACATGAATCAAAACCTTCTATGTGGCCTCCTTGATCAGCCTCTGCAACATCAGCAATGGGCAGCTCACTACCTTATGAAGTAGCCAAATTTTCAAAAATAAACTCCTGATCTTTACCTGCCCAGCCCCCAAACCAAACCCTCCCACATTTTTTCTTCCCTAAATCAAACTCATTCTTCCAGTTGCTTAGGCCATGCAATGGAATTATCCTTATCTTCTTTGTTTTAAATCCCAGGTGCAATCCATCTGCAATTTCTCTTAAAGCCTTTACCTCTAAAACATCTACAGAATCTGACCACTTCTCACCACCTCCACAACCAGTACCCTGGGCGAAGCCAACATCATCTCTTGCCAAGATTATTGCAAGTAACAAAACTTCCCTGCCTGCAGTCTATTTTCACATATTGGCCTGAATTATCTGCTTAAATATAAATGAAGTCACTGCTCTGTTCAAACCCTCTGAGGGCTTCTCATCTGATTAAAACAAATAAAAAAACAACCCCTCAATAATCAAAAGCACTTCATATCACATATTCATCATATCACATATTCCGTTACTCAAATAATAGAAATAATCCTTAATATGACTCCGTTAGAGTGCAATATCACACCTCCATTTGTTTCACTTTGTCACACCTGTTGCTTTTAAATGCACATTTCACCTTTTTCTAATGTGTATCTTTAGTTCCTGTTGGCCATCCCTTCATTTCTTTCAGCAGGCAGATACTTGGTAAACAGGGAAAACATCAAAATTAGTTCAAAATTCAGCAGCGAGGATTATTTGCCCCACAACCACATCTCACTTAAAATAACAGCCAACCGCTTACAACAGCCTCTAAGGCTTCCGTGTCTCACCTCAGCCCACGCCTTTCCCCAGGCTCACAACTGCTCCAGCTGCTGCTGGCTTCCTTCGCACACTCCTGCTCAGGGTCCTCACACTTTCTCAGGGAGACAGCCTCTCTGACTGGGCCATGCCGTCCGCCTCAACTCCCATGTCCTAGCTCCTCCCTGCTGTGTGGCCACCGTAACACTTACGATATTCTAACATACTAGAATACCTGTTTATTAATCTGTAACGGTCTCTCCTTATCATTAAAAGCACATTCCATGAGAGCTGGGATGCTTCTTTTGTCTTGTTCACTGATGTACACCCAATACCAAAAACAGTGCCTGATGCACAGTAGGCTCCCAATAAGCATTTGCTAAATAACGATTAATGAATGGCCAGCCTCATTTACTAGACTTTTATAATTTGAAAGGCTTTCACTCTTTTTAGCTCTAAGAGGTGTTATTGCAATATCCACTAATCTAACAATGCTTGGTTTATTCTGAGCTTCAGAAGGAATGAAGCTACTCTACATGATGCGACAGTCCAGGTTTTTGAAGAACGGTTCCATGTTACGTCTTCAGTTATGTCAGTCTTACTGTTGTTCTATCACAGGTAATATGTCTCTTTTGTACTGGTTGCATTTGCAACTTTGAACTCAATTAACCTTTGGTTTCCAAAATCCCAAGGGTGGAACATACCCTGTGTTTCTTGCAGGCCTCCCTTAACAGTGCTACACCGTTTAACAGAAATACAATGCAAACCACAAATGTGAGCCACCAATATAATAAAACTTTACTAGTAGTCACAAGGAAGGAAAGGTTTTAGAAATCAGTGGAAAGTAGTTGTAATAATATATTTTACTCAATATATGTAAAATATTGTCATCACAATGGATAATCAATATAAATATTTTAAATTAGACATTTTACTTTTTCTTCTTAATCCATCAGACTCCTGTACATACTTTATACTTACAAAACACCTCAATCTGCACTAGCCACATTTCAAAAGCAGAAGAACCACGTGTGGTTAGCAGCTACTGCATGGAACAATGCATCTCTACCTTGGCTTTGTCTTCTAAGAAAGGGGAACTTTGTGAAACTCAAAGTTCTTCTTGCCAGCTGTTCCTCCCCACCCAGCATTCACATAAAGCACCGTGAAGGGCTGACTATGTGTCTGGTTCTTCTCTACATTCCAATAAGTCACTCTAGCCCACATGACTGATTAGTGTCCCTTCCTTCTTCTTCCCATGACAAAATCTCTGTTTATAGGCAGACAAGGCAGACAATTCCAGAGTTGAAAATAGTACCCAGCCTCCAAAATAAAAATTTTTTTTTAAAGATTTTATTTATTTATTTTCAGAGAGAAGGGAGGGAGAAAGAACAATGTATCATTACCTCTCACATGGCCCTCACTGGGGAACTGGCCCGCAACCCAGGCATGTGCCCCGACTGGGAATTGAACCGGGACCCTCTAGTTCCCAGCCCGCGCTCAATCCACTGCGCTACACCGGCCACCCAATAAAAAAATTTAAAAAAAAAAGGTATTTCTCTCTTTCCCTCTCTGGACTTTAATTTCTCTGGGCCTTTTTGTTACATTAATTTTTTATATACTCAGGGATATATTTAAATAAGCTTTACTGAAATACTATTGATATCCCATAAAATTTACCTTTGAGGTGAACAATTCACTGTTTTTTGTAGATTATACTGTATTCACTGTACACCACTCAGTATACAAACACTCAGTGTACATCCCATTGTACATCACTACTACCTAATTCCAGAACAATTTCATCAACCCAAAAGAAATCCTATACTATTAACAGTCATTCCTCTCTCCCCTCCTAGCAACCATTATACTACTTTCTGCTTCTACAGATGTGTCTATTGTGGACATTTCATGTAAATGGAATCCTATAATATGTGGTATTTTGTGTCTGGCGTCTTTCAGTTTGCATGTTTCCAAGGCTGGTCCATGGTATAACATATACTCCATTCCTCTCCACAGCAGAATGTTATTCTTATGTATGAATGAGTACACCAAATTTTGTTTAGCCCTTCCTCAGCTGATGAACCTTTGGGTAGTTTCCACTTTTCGGCTATTATGAATCGTGCTGCTATGACCACTGCTGTGCATGCTTTTATGTGGACATATGTTTTCAATTCTCTTGGGTACATACCTAGGAGTAGAATTGCTACATCATATGGTAACTCTATGTTTAAACTTATGAGGAATTGCCAAGCAGTTTTCCACAGCAGCTGCAGCGTTTTACATTCTCACTAGAAATGTCTGAGGGCTCCAATTTCTCCACGTCTTTTATCTTTTTTATTGTAGTCATTCTAGTGGGTGTAGTTTTGACTTGCATTTCCCTACTTACTAATTGGGTTGAACATCTTCACACATGCTTATCGACCATGTTTCTATCTTCTTTGGATATACATCTATTCAAATTCTTTGCCCATTTTTAAAAATTAGGTTGTTCTTCTATTATTGAGCTATAAAAGTTCTTATATTCTGATTACATGTCTCTCACAGAGACATGATTTATAAATATTTTCTCATGTTCTGTGGAGTCATTTGCAGCATAAAAGTTTATAATTTTGGTAAAGTCCTATTTATCTATTTTTTCTTTGTCCCCTGTGCTTTTGGTGTCATTTTTAAGAAACCATTATCTAAACCAAAGTCACTAAGATTTACCCCAATGTTTTCTTCTGTAAGTTTCAGATTTTTAACCCTCATATTAGGTCTCATATCCATTCTGAGTCAACCTTTATGCATAGTAGCACCTAAGGGTCCAGTTTCATGTGGATATGCAGTAGTCTAAGCACCATTTCTTGAGAAGACTATTATTCTTCCCTGGCTGGTGTAGCTCAGTGGATTGAGGGCGGGCTGCGAACCAAAGGGTCGCCGGTTCGATTCCCAGTCAGGGCACATGCCTGGTTTGCAGGCCAGGTTCCCAGTGGGGGCCATGTGAGAGGCAACCACACATTGATGTTTCTCTCCCTCTCTGTCTCCCTCCTTTCCCCTCTCTCTAAAAATAAATAAATAAAATCTTAAAAAAAAAAAGAAAAGACTATTATTCTTTGCCACTGAAATGTCTTGGCTCCTTTATCAAAAACCAATAGATTGTAGATGTGACAGTTTGTTTCTGGATTTTCCATTCTATCCATTGGCCTGTGTGTTTGTCCTCATACAATCAGTGCACCACTACCTTGATTACTATTGTTTTGTCTTAAGTTTTGAAATTAGAAAGTATGAGTCCTCCGACTTTGTTCTCCTTTTCCAAGACTGCTTTGGCTATTCTGGGTCCCTTGAATTTCCATATGAATAATTTCCATATGAATTTTAGGATCAACTTGTCAATTTCTGCAAAGAAGCCAGGCTGGAATGTTGATTGGGATTATGCTGACTCTGCATATGATTTTGAGAAGTACTGGCATCTACCAACACTAAGTCTTCAGAACAATGTGGATGGGATGGATATATATACACACACATACACACACATATATATGTATATGTACACATATATATGATATACACATATGTATGATATTATTTAGTTTCTTTCGACAATGTTTTGTAGTTTGCAGAGTGTAAGTTTCACACTACTTTTGGTAAAGTTTTTTTGTAGGTATTTAACTATTTTTGACGCTCTCATCCATAAAATTATTTTTTTAATTTCACTTTTAGATTGTTCATAGCTCATTGTTACTGTGAACTGATTTTTACATTTGCTTTGTTGTCCTGCAACCTTGCTGAACTTGTTTATTTGCCCAATAGTTTTTCAGTGAATCCCATAAAATTGTCTATATACAAGATCACATCATCTGGAAAACCACATGGTTTTACTTCTTCCTTACAATCTGAGTGCCTTTTATTTCACTTCTTGCCTAACTGCCCTGCCTAGAACCTCCAGTATAATGCTAAATAGAAGTGTTGAGAGTAGATATCCTTGTCTTGTTCCTGACCTTAAGGGGAAAGCACCCAGTCTTTCACCAGAAACTAAGTTAGCTGTGGGTCATCACAGATGCCATTTACCAGGTTGAGAAAGTCAGAAACACCCAAGACAGAAAGAAGAAACACCAGGAACAGATTAAAAAAAAAAAGGAAGTGAGGAAGTAACATATGGAAAGTGAGCAAGACAGTGAAATAACTGAATTTTATAAGTGGGGGTGGGGTTGGGGGGAACTAAATGATAGAAAAATGAATTTAAAAAGAACTCTGAAAGGAATTCATAAGAAATAGATGCTGAAATGTTCTGCCATTAGTTAAGTATATGATTTTGGCAAAATGTAAAAGTTCAGTGTGTCTTGTTTTGTCATTATAAAAAAAAGTATAGGCGTTTATTTTATAAATATGAAGTATCCATTATATACTTTTTGTGTACACATTTTTTAAGTATTTTTGTATGAGACACTGAAGTTCTGAAGAGATAATATACTTTTTTATAATTTATTTTTGGCATTGCATTTCTATATTTTATAAAATAAATCAAATAGTGAAACAAGATAGGAAATAAGATAGGGAAAGGAGGAGTAAAGAAAAGAATGAAAAATACAGAAAGGGAAAGGTCAAGAATGAAGAAAGATACAGAATGGTAATGAAAAATTAGGCGTGAAGAAAGTGGGGAAAGTAAATAAGGAAAGAGACTTAGAAAAAGTGCAAGAAGGACAAAGGGGAGTGAAGCAACAATGCAGAGTTAAGTTATGAAAATGGAATCTTCACAAATGCACACTGCAGAGCCAGGAAGTGTAGTGTAGAGGAGGAGAGGAAGTATCTCGGGAGTGCACTTTATTGATGGTGATAGAGTATTTTAATATGAAACATATTTCATCAAAAGTAGAACTTTTTTTTGAGAACCACTTACTTCTTAAGTGAAAAGAAAAGATAAATACACCTGAAAGAATTTCCAAATGTTAAAAAATTAAATTATTTTCATCCAGGAAGGATTCTACTCTAATCCACTGCCTAGATATTGAGGTGTGCAAAAAATACAAGTTGTGATATTGACTCTACCATTATTTGACTAGTGGCAACCATACTTTTGGATCTTCAGTTTCCTAGTCTATAAAATGAGAAATTTGAATTAGATAATTCCTAAAGCCCCCTTCAGTTCTGACATCATAAGATTTTATATAAGCTAGCAAAATAAAAGCTTATTTCAAATAGGGATAAATACTATAAGCTACCAAAAAATTAATATAAGAAAGGGAGTATAATATATAATTCAAAGGAAAGAAAATATCAACTCAAATATCAGAAAAATTTGAGAAAATAATATCTACACTTAAAGTGGCTGTTATCCTCTAGGGAAGCAAATGCATTAAAAAACAAGAATCTTCTCCTAGCAGTAACACTTACTGGAGAAGAGCAGAGATTTATTTTTTAAAAGAGTGAGACTACGACATCTGAGAAACAGACCAGCAGGAAGACTAAGACACTTGTTCATCTGTTTTTCTGGGACTTGTCTCACTTGGTTTATTTGCAACTGTACTTTTATGTCTGGCAGCAGTGCCAACTTCAGTATGAACAATATATTATTTTTATCATGTTGATTACATATGTTCACCAGTTTAGTTGTCCATATATGCTTGGCGTGGTTTGCAAATACTCGGTGACAAAATCCAGAGCATGGCATTTTCACAGAAAGTGTTTACTGTGAAATTTCTCCTTAGAAGTTTGCTTTTCTTTACAGCTTTGATCCATATGACATCCACAGTCCTACATTTCAAATAATGGCTTATAGTTAAATTAAAAAATGCTTCAATGTGATACAACATGACTATAGTAGGATGTGGTAGTTCTAGAGAGGACTTATTTTCATATGTGATTAGAGATTTGGTCAAATTTAAAGTCTGCTAAAATTTTCCAAACTGCGCTTCTTCAGTTTTATGGTGACTTGGTACTTACATTCTGTTATTCATCAACACTTCACAGAAATACTTGATTTGTCTGAATGAATTTAAAAACCCACAACTGAAGAAAATCAGAAAAACCTGGTTTTAAATATCAAAAGATCCCAAATGAAAAATATTTCTACAGGCCACACTAAGCAAGTTTTATTGATCAGTGTACTTCTTTGCAGGATGAAATTGTTGCAAGATTGAACATAAGAACATAAACTTACTGGTAAATATCTTTCCTGAGGACAGATCTGCCAAGGGGATTGTCAGCCTGGGGAGCCATAGCAACAGAACCGATCTTCAAAACCAGGGTGTCTTCTTTTGCTGCTTGGTTAACTGTAACAAAAGAAACAGATTTACAAGGTATACAATGGATCTGTGGATAAGGAGGAATCTCTGAGTAGAGGTGTAGAAACATTAAAATAAGAACAACAAATGAGGACAAGAAAAATATGTTTAAAATAGAAATATTTGATGTTTCTTAACTATTTCTTTTACATCCCATTAAGTAGTTTTCGGTCATATACAATTAAAATGATGATGGAAAAAATAACTCCAACCCAACATGAAAATATATAAGCAGTAACGAGGCAGTCTGTTTATCTAATTTCATAATCTTATACTACTGCATCTTACTCCCAAGGAATTTTCAGCCCTTGGCTTTTTAACACTGCAGTGTCACCTATAAGCATATTAAGGGATATCACAAAGTCAGTAACCAATTCTTGAAACCACTTAAATTCATATTCTTAATAATAACTACATAAACACACACAAGGTATATCACTATATTAGCTGTAAAATGTCAGAAAATCCAAAAGAAATATAATGGGTGCGATGCTGAAGAAAGAAAAAAAAAGTGATTATCTAATGTATGAGGATATTGTAACTTGTTATTCTAGGCACTTTTTAATTTTAAGATTTCTACTGTGAAATTGCTTGACATAGAGCAATTTTACTCCTGTATAAAAGTTCTACTTCCTAACGGAATCTAAAACAAAGGTAAGTAATCTCAGAAAACTATAAAAGGCAAAAAGATATATCAATTCTGGTTCTCTCTTTATGCTGAATAAAATACTATTTTACCATATGTTCTCATCTTATAAAGTTCAACAATTTTTCTATAAATCATCAGCTAATGCAATGTCTTTTTTAAGGACTATTTAGAATGGAGAGCAGTTCTTGATGACCCCATTAATTTATATTAAATTTTACTCCCTCTTCTCACTTGATTATTTTACTGTAGTAGCTTTTTAAAAATTGTTTAAAATGTTTTAGAATGGTTACTAATACACAACTTTCTTGGTTTTGAAGAAAACATATACTAATACTCATAATTTCTCTCAAGGAGCTATCATCTGCCTTCAATGGAACAGAAAAGGACTGGTTGCAAGACCTCAGGAATATCCTGCACAGAACGTGCCAACAAAGGCATACAATCCATATTTCCCAAACTGTGGTGCCCAAAGAATGCAAAAGCTAAGAGATTATTTCCAGCTGCTCAGCAGTACACTCAGTATAGTCTGACTTACATTAGTCTAAAAAAAGAAAATCAGAATTAAGAAAATCAGAAAAAATAGAAAGGCATTCAGTGAGGTAAAGGAGGAAACAGGGTAAGACGTTCATAAAGGGAGGGGCTAGAGGGAGGGTGGAGGAGAAAGAACAGCACCAGGGGAAGAAGATGAGCTATCCCAGTAAACATTAGTGTGTGGATGCCTCAATAAAGACAGTACTTTTAAATGTCCACGGCAGAGAGATCAAATAGAAAACTACTTTTCATGCAGCTGCACTATTTTCAAATGACTAGAGGTCTGTCTTGATTATAGGTCCTTATATTATGAATTGTTTACATTTCACAGCTCTTGCATTTTACGCCAAACTTATCAAATAGTTCCATGTGGGTAAAAACCTCTGATTAAGCAGCAGGCATCAATTAAATCAATAAATACTAAGCCTGGAGAATAGACCATACCACAAAAGAGCAATTAGTGTACTTGCTAACTGTTCTTCCAGGCTACAGATACTACCCACCATATGAAAGTCTGAAATGTAATAGAAACACTGTAGTAAATGAGGTACATATGGAAGAAAAATGACGTACTTGGTGTTACATACAAAGCCAGATCCAAGAACAGAATTCTGTTTCTGTTAGAGCCAAAAGTGTTCTCACTAGATTATACTGACTATGAAGTTATAATAAAAAAGCACTTAATACAGATTATTCACAAACTAAATAATCAATTTTATTATAGAAAGTTATCAGCTAATCAAAATGTATCTTTGATATATAAGAAAAAAACCAAAAATATGTATTTATACAAAAAAGTGCCTTGACTCATTTCTCCAGTTACTTTATAGTTGGAAAAAAACAAGCTTCCCTTTTTTGGTTTGCTTCACCTGCATTTAATAGCTGGACCATATGAGGAAATGTTCCCTCTAGAAGCATTTTCAACATGAAAATGAATGCCTTCCTTTATTGCTTTAACTGTATTTCAAAAAAAATTGAGCCTCATGAGGAACTACTCACTCTAGAAGACTCATGCTAGATCCAAAAAACAGTCCTCTATTCTGAAATAAATAGCTTAAAGCTGGAAGTCAAACACCTGTAGATTCAGAATCTTGATAATAACTGCACATAATGCAAATAATATTCAAGTTGAAAATCAGACTTCCAATATTACTACTTTAAATAAAATATGAGGATGTTAAATATATTTCTTATGTTCTTAACTGAATTTTACACATGAACTTTAAAAACTTTTATATTCGATGGAACATGAAATTAAGTCTGAAAGATCTTATCTGTTCTTGGGGCAAAAATGTGTATTGAAAATGAAAAGGCTGTGAACAATTCTGAAATTATGAGCTTGTATATAAATAACCGAAAGCTTAAATAAAGAACAGAATTTTCAGGCATTGTCAGATCACAGTAAGATTGTTGCTTATAACTAAATTTTCTTAAATCCAATATGAAATAAAAGTATTTTGGAAAACAACTTTCCTTTAAGATTCTCAACAGAACTCAATATAGTAAAACATGTAAAGTCCCAAGAGTATTGGAACTGGCCGCTGTGCGATGTTCCACTTTTATGAAGCCGTAACTGTGCTGTCTTCCCACACAAAGATACCAACGAAAGCTTTAAAGAGTGTTTGCCATATTTGCAGTGGAAGACAGAAAGAAGGTTCAATAAATGTGTAATCCTAATGACTGTTAGGTATAATAGTGTCAAACACAGTTGCCGGGAGATAGTTTTTAATGTATAGGATCCAGCACAAATAATGCCCCTTTTTTATTACAAAATCTTTTGTTACAAAATCATAAACATGTAATTCCATAACAGTATCACACTCAAGCACACCATATGACATTTTAGGTGAAATGTTCAAATTAAAACTATAAATTATTACACCCATATTATTACTCTACCAACCACATTAAAGCAGGCATTACTTCTGCCAGACCCGGTAGTTTCTGCTGAGAAGTATGATATAGTACCATTTAACTATGCTATCACATTTATTAAGACAATTTATACATATACTTTCAGTTTAATGAATGTGATAAAAATTTATTCAAGAAAAATTTTTCAAGCCTTTCTGGAGTAAAATAAATTCTATGCTTTTGATTCTTACTAGGTATTACCAGAGTCATTTAAGTAATCACATTTCTTTCTAAAGGAAATGCTGCTCAATCATGTTTTCCTTAGTCACATTATATCTTTTACATTCTATATTCCACATGAACTAGGAAACTAATGAACTTCTGACCTGGTCTCCTTGCAGAGGCAGTCAAGTGGGCTCAGCACACAGCACACAGGGGCTATTTACCCTTTCTGAGAGTAAGCTCCCACTGCTCTTCTTGTTGACTGAACTATACATAAACATTAGCATTGTTCAGAAAAGATCACAAATCCTGCCTAGTCAAAAGGGCTTCCAAACAGATTAGTGGTTCTTCAAAAGCACAGATTTCTAAACATAAGTATATATCCCAAAGAGCTGAAAATGGGCTGAAACGTTCTGTTGTATGCCGGTTTTCATCACAGGAGCATTACTCACAATCACTAACGCAAAGGTAGAAGCAGCCCAAGTGTCTGACAGATGAATGGATAAACAAAATGTGGTACATACATATAATGGAATACCATTCCGCCATAAAAAGGAATGAGCAATTCCCTGTGAAAACATCCCCCATACTAACAAATACCAAAGAGGTTCAGAAGAATCGAGCATATCAAATAGATAAAATATTTTAAGATAAATGAACAAATTTTAGGTGAAAATCAAATGCCCACACTGGAAACAGCTGTGTCTGACTCTGGAAGACTTACCAGTATAAACACTACTGAACACCTATTTAAAAGTCTTAGCCAGTCAAGGAGACCTAATGTGGGGTGGTGAACACACAATACTCAATACACAGACCACGTGTCATAGAACTGTACACCTGAAATCTATCTAATTTTATTAACTAGTGTCACCCCAATTTCAAAACTTAATAAATGGGAGATGAAGCACATACATTTGGTTCTTCTTCTTTTTATTGGTATTTGTGACCAATACTGATATTTATGGTGTGGAATTTAAGGTGTGAAACCTTAAATTAAAACAGTATAGTGGATATTACAGGAAAAAGGACTCATCTTAGGTTTAGTTAACAGGTGAGTACTACTTAGAGACCAATTAAGGCATATAATTCTAGGACCATCTGTAATTCCTGAACACTTCTACGTGATTAATAAAAGCGTCACAGTCAGATGTGTTGCTTTACTTCTGGATCTGCCTGCATGACCGTCCCCTATTTTTTCAGAGAACTTTCTCCCCATATTTTGCTCCACTTCATCCTAACCTCTCACCTCCGTTATCACTTTTTTTATGATGTTTCAATGAAATTTTGGCCTTACCAGTGGTTTACATTCAAAGGAAAATAATTAGAAAATTATAGAATGGAGAACATAAAGTATATACTAAGGAATTTTCAGGAAATCACAAAAGCTTACTAACATATCTTATTTTTAATAAAAATTATAGGAATCCTAGTTAGAAAACTGAATGCTTGTTTACCAACCAGAAAGATATTTATAGAAATAATATCCATAATTGTTGAAAAAAATTTAGAATTTTTTTATAATGGAGATATGAGACTTCATTTATTTTTATTTTTAGCTGTATACAAAATGCCTGTAATTTTATTTTAATGGGAAAAGACACACTGCAATATGCTATTTTTAAAATGTAATGTACTATTCCAGACTCTTTTCCCAAAATAATGATAAATTTTGTGCGATCACAAAGCCAAATTACTTCTGTTTCCATAGCACTGTCCCCTAGTCTCAGTTGAAAACTCAAACATGGCTTGAAAATCTCAGTAATCTTTTACATCTGTTCCTCTTCATGTATGGCTATGAGAAAATGTTTTCATGACTCTCAAACTGGTTACCAAACAAGATTGGGTATGTTCACGGTGGTATGGCAGTAGACTCAACCTGATTACCAGAAAACTCTATTGGGTAAAAATGTAGGGTGTTGAGGACTTCCGCCAAGATGGCAGCCTAGGTGGACGCACTCACCACCCGCACATCCAGAGTGTCTAAACAACTAACGCAGTAGCGAAAAATTAAACAACCAGAACGGACAGAAAAGAACTGAAGGGAAGTCCGACACCCAGGAGGTGGGAGAGGACGAACATCCAGGCCGGTAAGCGGGGCAGAACCAGGCGCAGGAA